>BLIW01000011.1:5427500-5702688 GCA_016586305.1 Ophiorrhiza pumila
TATAATAATAAATTCTTCATAACACAATTTTTTTACCAAAATAAAATCATAAAATATTAATTCAAAATTAAATTTTAAAATTTTATTAATAATTTTTTTCTTGCAATCTATTATCATTTTTAAATATTAATATTTTTTATAAATAAATTATTATGCTTAAATTTTACTTTTAAATTTATAATAATAAAAATTTCTTCCTAACACCATTTTTTTACCAAAATAAAATCATAAAATATTAATTTAAATTTGAATTTTAAAATATTATTAATAATTTTTTTCTTGTGATCTATTAACATTTTTAAATATTAAATTGCTCATAATAAATTAAAACTAATTAACTCTTTTAGTTTCTAATTTTTCAGTTGCCATGTTAATGAAATTTTTAAACAAAAAAATTACCTTATTATTTTCTTGGTGTTATTTGTTGATTAATTAAAAAAATTTGAACTAATTTATTTTTAATTTTACACTAAATATGAAAAATTAATATAATTTAAAATTTACTTTTCTAACTAGAAACTAATTTTTAACTAAGTTATATAATTTTTTTAAATATAAGTGTGAGTGAAAATAAGTGTTATATTAATAAAAATTTTGGAAAAGAAATTAGTGTAAAGAAAAAAAAATCGAAACTTCCGATGTTAGAAAGAATTGATATGCTTGTAATATCTCAAGAATTTTAATTACAAATAAAGTGTATAAGAGTAGTCATTTATGAGTAAGGGATAAATAACGCATAAAAGAAGAAGTATTCTAAATCGTTCAAAGAATAGGGCGAAGCAAGTTTCGAGGACGAAACTTATTTTAAGGAGGTAAGAATGTAATACCCAGAGATTTTAGTAAAATTAAAATCTCTATGTATTATTTTTATATAGAAAACTATTTAATAGGTTATGCTTATAGTGATAAAGATACGTGAGAAATTAAATAGTTTTAAGTTTCTTAGGGAATTATTTAAAAGAAATAGAATAAGATACAAATTTGTTGAAATTTTAATATCTAAAATAAAAAATAAAATAAAATACTTTACGTACAAGGAAAGGAATAGAATACTTTACGTACAAGGAATCTAACACATGTGAACCCTAGAGAAACAAGGTTAAAAATTAGGAACATAATACTTGAGGTATAAGGAAACTGGTACATATAAACCCTAATCAAACACTATAAATAGGACCCTTACATACATCAGAAAATTTACGTAAAGACTTTTTGGAGCAAGAGAAAAGGCGGACTTTTGGAGCTAGAGAAAAAAGACTGATAGGAACTACAATAATCAGTAAGTAAATTCTAGATCCCTTCTTTAGTTATTAAGTTTAAACCTATTTTCAAGAAAATTACGTTAATGAAGATGCATATTCTTTTACAAATAACATGTATTACTCTCTTGAAATTACAGTGATGATGTTATATGCAAACGGCGGAAACAATCCATGTGTGATTTCGTTGAATTACAGAATATATATATATGCGTATATGCATGTCTATATTCTCCAGATTATATGTGTATAATATTGATTAAGTGTAGATTATATATATACATATGTAGGAATTCGTTGATTATATGCAGATTATATATGCATGCCTATGTTCTCCAAATTATATGTATATAATATTGATTAAGTGAAGATTAAATATACATATGTATGATTTCGTGGACTAAGTGCAGATTGTATAATTATGATTAAGTCCAGATTTTATATATATATGTACTATGTATGATTTCGTTTAACTCCAGTATCTCTATATATATGTGCATATATGCAGGCTTATGTCGGTTTCCATATTATGTTCATATATTATATATATATAACGATAGTAATCATTACATAATCATGAAAGGCCTTTTAAATACCCATATATATATATATATAAAAGTAATCATCAGGTAATGATCATTGAATCATATCTATATATATATATATATATATATCTAATGATTGTTAATCATTGTATAATAATGACAAGATTTGTTTTGAATACTTAAATATATATATATATATATATATATATGTGATCATCAAATTATTATGATTGAAATATATGTTTACACATATATGTATGAAATCAGAAAGTGATATTTACCATATAATTACGAAAACATAAATCATTTAGTATAACAAGAATAAATAGTTCTTTTAAATTAACTTGTTGTGTATATATATATTACAAGTATGATTATGATTATATTTGATCGGATTTGTTTTCAGATTACATCAATATATATATAAATTATTAATCGGATTATATTGATTGTATAATTTCATGATTTCAGTTTGAACAAATTACATATATATATATACTATAAGTAGGACTATATATATATGTGTGTGTAATCATTACATAATCATGAAGAATTTTAAATACTATATATGTGTGTACGTGATCATTAAAGTAAATCATGAAGGATTTTAGTATGATGCATATGTATATGTTTGATGATTTTAATAATTTGGGTTTTATGCAGTAGGCTTACTTGATCTTTTTGTGTCCATAAAAATCAAGTTAGTTATACAGTTATACTGATTGTGATCAAGTGTGATAATTCTGTGATTGTAAATCAATTTGGAATAATTAGAGATACAAAAAAAAAAGAAACATATTACTGTATGAAGTTAATGAAAGTCATATACATGACCCAAGAGATAATGAAAGTTATGTACATGGCCCAAGAGATAATGAAAGTCATATACATGACCCAAGAGATAATGAAAGTCATGTACATGGCCCAAGAGATAATGAAAGTCATGTATATGGCCCAAGAGATAATGAAAGGCATGTACTTGACCCAAGAGATAATGAAAGTCAAGTATATGACCCCAAGAGATAATAGCCGACCTAGCGGGAATACAGCTAGGCTTAGTACTCAGTAAGCCGTGAAGTTAATGTTATGTCATGGAAATCCATTCATTAAGATGTCTCACGTAAATAATATATATATAGTTATGTGTGTGCGTATGTGTATGAAGTTATAAAGTATGTCAAAGTCTAAGTAAAGAATAAGTTAATGTTATTACGAAAGACGATTATGGATGGTTGTTTGTTTGATTAAATGTTTAATAAATATGAATGTATGATTTATATGAATTATATGAAAGTGTAAGTACGGACATGTAAATGTTATCATGTCAGTCGAATATCGAAGTTTGTCTGTTTGATTATATGTTATATTAAAATATATTATTTTGTAAAGTATGACTATTTTAAATGATCTAGGGTTTACTTGCTGGGCGATTCGCTCATTCTCTATATATATAATATTTTACAGATAAAGTTGATGGCGTAGATAAAGACGAGACCGGGGACTGGGAATGGTAAAGGATGAGTGGTTGAAGTACCTAGTATAGGAACTTTGGAATAAATTTATGGGTTTTAGACCCATGATTATGTTTTGAATATTTGTGATGGATTTTGTTTTATTAACTATGGTTTTGTAAGGATGATTAAATAAGTATTAGTTTTATATTATTATTGAGTAATGATAGTAAGAGGAGCCTTGTGACCTCAAGATTATGGAAACTAAATCTTGAAGTTACGGCGTGTTTCGGTACTCGAAAATCGGGGCGTTACATTTAATGGTATCAGAGAGAAAGATTCTTAGGCCTTTGGAAGAAAAACTTAGAAGGAAAGCTTTTTAAAAAAAAAATTAGTAATTTTAGTAAGGGTTGAAACGAACAATGAATATTTTAGGGATGAATAAAAACCATAAAGTTAACATATTATGAGAGATACGAGAGATGAGAACTATAAGGTGATAAGGTTTAATGAGTTGTTTTCAAAGTTATACCAATATATATATATATATATATATATATTTGTGAGGAATACTTAGTATATGTTGAGAGAATGAAACTAATGAAAACAATAAATAAATAAATAAGAATATTCTAGTAGTAACTAAATTTGTGAAAGTATTCTCTAGAGAATTATAAGAATTACCATAGGGAAAGAAATTGATTTTAAAGTATATTCAAATTAATAAGGAAATTAATTTCAAAAGCACTACATAATATGCCTTTAGAATTGAAGAGTTAAAGTAGCAATTATAAGGACTTTTAGATGCAAAAAAATTTATTGGATGAAATATTTTGCTATGGGGCACACATATTTTGTTTATAAAAAAAAAATTATTGATCCTAAATTACTTCAATTGGCAAAATATAAAGTTAGAATAAAAAAAAAAAAAAAAAACTTAAGGGCAGCACAAGACAAACAAAAGAGTTGCATGAATTTAAAGAAAAGGCCAATAGATTTCAATGTTAGAGATAAAGTGTATCTCAAGGTTTCAAATACCAAAAAGAGCATACCATTTGTGAAGGTTCAATGGACAAATCACACGCCAAGGGAAGCCACATGGGAATTAGAAGAAAAGATGCGAGAGAAGTATCCTCAATTATTCGAAGAATAGAATCAACAAGTTTCGAGGACGAAACTTATTTTAAGGAGGTAAGAATGTAATATCTCAAGAATTTTAATTACAAATAAAGTGTATAAGAGTAGTCATTTATGAGTAAGGGATAAATAACGCATAAAAGAAGAAGTATTCTAAATCGTTCAAAGAATAGGGCAAAGCAAGTTTCGAGGACGAAACTTATTTTAAGGAGGTAAGAATGTAATACCCAGAGATTTTAGTAAAATTAAAATCTCTATGTATTATTTTTATATAGAAAACTATTTAATAGGTTATGCTTATAGTGATAAAGATACGTGAGAAATTAAATAGTTTTAAGTTTCTTAGGGAATTATTTAAAAGAAATAGAATAAGATACAAATTTGTTGAAATTTTAATATCTAAAATAAAAAATAAAATAAAATACTTTACGTACAAGGAAAGGAATAGAATACTTTACGTACAAGGAATCTAACACATGTGAACCCTAGAGAAACAAGGCTAAAAATTAGGAACATAATACTTGAGGTATAAGGAAACTGGTACATATAAACCCTAATCAAACACTATAAATAGGACCCTTACATACATCAGAAAATTTACGTAAAGACTTTTGGAGCAAGAGAAAAGGCGGACTTTTGGAGCAAGAGAAAAAAGACTGATAGGAACTACAATAATCAGTAAGTAAATTCTAGATCGCTTCTTTAGTTATTAAGTTTAAACCTATTTTCAAGAAAATTACGTTAATGAAGATGCATATTCTTTTACAAATAACATGTATTACTCTCTTGAAATTACAGTGATGATGTTATATGCAAACGGCGGAAACAATCCATGTGTGATTTCGTTGAATTACAGAATATATATATATATGCGTATATGCATGTCTATATTCTCCAGATTATCTGTGTATAATATTGATTAAGTGTAGATTATATATATACATATGTAGGAATTCGTTGATTATGTGCAGATTATATATGCATGCCTATGTTCTCCAAATTATATGTATATAATATTGATTAAGTGAAGATTAAATATATATATATATATATATGATTTCGTGGACTAAGTGCAGATTGTATAATTATGATTAAGTCCAGATTTTATATATATATGTACTATGTATGATTTCGTTTAACTCCAGTATCTCTATATATATGTGCATATATGCAAGCTTATGTCGGTTTACAGATTATGTTCATATATTATATATATATATATATAACGATAGTAATCATTACATAATCATGATAGGCCTTTTAAATACCCATATATATATAAAAGTAATCATCAGGTAATGATCATTGAATCATATCTATATATTTATATACATATCTAATGATTGTTAATCATTGTATAATAATGACAAGATTTGTTTTGAATACTTAAATATATATATATATATATATATGTGATCATCAAATTATTATGATTGAAATATATGTTTACACATACATGTATGAAATCAGAAAGTGATATTTAACATATAATTACGAAAACATAAATCATTTAGTATAACAAGAATAAATAGTTCTTTTAAATTAACTTGTTGTGTATATATATATTACAAGTATGATTATGATTATATTTGATCGGATTTGTTTTCAGATTACATCAATATATATAAATTATTAATCGGATTATATTGATTGTATAATTTCATGATTTCAGTTTGAACAAATTACATATATATATACTATAAGTAGGACTATATATATATGTGTGTGTAATCATTACATAATCATGAAGAATTTTAAATACTATATATATGTGTACGTGATCATTAAAGTAAATCATGAAGGATTTTAGTATGATGCATATGTATATGTTTGATGATTTTAATAATTTGGGTTTTATGTAGTAGGCTTACTTGATCTTTTTGTGTCCATAAAAATCAAGTTAGTTATACAGTTATACTGATTGTGATCAAGTGTGATAATTCTGTGATTGTAAATCAATTTGGAATAATTAGAGATACTAGAAAAAAAAAAAAAGAAACATATTACTGTATGAAGTTAATGAAAGTCATATACATGACCCAAGAGATAATGAAAGTTATGTACATGGCCCAAGAGTTAATGAAAGTCATGTACATGGCCCAAGAGATAATGAAAGTCATATACATGACCCAAGAGATAATGAAAGTCATGTACATGACCCAAGAGATAATGAAAGTTATGTATTTGGCCCAAGAGATAATGAAAGTCATGTATATGGCCCAAGAGATAATGAAAGGCATGTACTTGACCCAAGAGATAATGAAAGTCAAGTATATGACCCCAAGAGATAATGGCCGACCTAGCGGGAATACAGCTAGGCTGAGTACTCAGTAAGCCGTGAAGTTAATGTTATGTCATGGAAATCCATTCATTAAGATGTCTCACGTAAATAATATATATATAGTTATGTGTGTGCATATGTGTATGAAGTTATAAAGTATGTGAAAGTCTAAGTAAAGAATAAGTTAATGTTATTACGAAAGACGATTATGGATGGTTGTTTGTTTGATTAAATGTTTAATAAATATGAATGTATGATTTATATGAATTATATGAAAGTGTAAGTACGGACATGTAAATGTTATCATGTCAGTCGAATATCGAAGTTTGTCTGTTTGATTATATGTTATATTAAAATATATTATTTTGCAAAGTATTACTATTTTAAATGATCTAGGGTTTACTTGCTGGGCGATTCGCTCATTCTTTATATATATATATATAATATTTTACAGATAAAGTTGATGGCTTAGATAAAGACGAGACCGGGGACTGGGAATGGTAAAGGATGAGTGGTTGAAGTACCTAGTATAGGAACTTTGGAATAAATTTATGGGTTTTAGACCGATGATTATGTTTTGAATATTTGTGATGGATTTTGTTTTATTAACTATGGTTTTGTAAGGATGATTAAATAAGTATTAGTTTTATATTATTATTGAGTAATGATAGTAAGAGGAGCCTTGTGACCTCAAGATTATGGAAACTAAATCTTGAGGTTACGGCGTGTTTCATTCCTCGAAAATCGGGGCGTTACAATGCTCTTGTGATAAAGTGGAAATAGAAAATCAGGATAACGTGAAGAGAGAAAATGAGGAGTTTGACTCATTAAGGATAAATTGAAAAATTGAGTAATTTGTTGCCATGGATGCTAATATTTGCTCTGACATTAACAGCAGCCTACATATAAATACTTGTTGGGTTTTATTTTTCATCATACGATATTATTATTATTCAATAAACTCTTTCAAGTTTTCCGAAATTTGTGTCTATGAAAATCATTTGTCTTCCAAAAATTGTTACCTTTTAGTGATGATATTAAGACATATTTGAAGTGGCCGATCCAAAAAATAATTTTGAAAAAACAATTATAGTATTATGAGTCAGAATATTTTAATTTCGTTCTTTCCAATTCTTCCGTCATATTTACACGTTGGATTTTATTAAAAAAAAAAAAAGTGGACGAATGTGACGAAATGACAAAATTGGTGTGATTCTAAAATATAAAAGACAAATATGCATCATTTAAAATGTGATGGACTAAATAAAACTTTTAACAAAATGTAAGCATATTTTTTTTTTAATTTCCCCTCGTTGGGTTTTATTAAAGAAGTAAATTGAACATGACCGAATGACGAAATTAATGTGATTTTAAAGTATGAAAGACAAATATAAATCATTTTAAATGTAACGGACTAAATAAATTTTTCACCAAAATGTGAAGAATATTTTTTCTAATTAATTTTCCCTTTTCTTTACTTTCCTTAAAAACAAAAAGAATAAAAGGGGAAATTAAGCCAACGGTCAACCTCAACAGAAAATACCACCACTCATCCTCCATGTACCGTCCAATTTGCGAAGCCCTCTGTGTTGTCTGGGAATATTAATATTCATTTTGAACATGCATGCCATTTCATTTCATCAATTCATTCTAGATTATATATTTTATTTATTTTCCTATTATTGTCCACACGTAATACCTTTGCCGGATGTTCTGTTTGCCAATGTCATTAATTAGGGATTGTAAAGACGCAAATTAATTTTGTTTTTATATTTTTTTGTTGCTAATATTTGATTTTTTTTTTGGGTATTACTATTTTATTTTTTAAATATAAGAAAGTGGATATTAATTCAAACACATTTAGATCTCAATCTGGATCGATTTTTCCAAAAGTCATACATGAGATTTGCGTCAATAATATCATTGATGAATCTAAGAGCAAAATTGTCTAGTATTAGTAATGCAATTATTATTCTTTAATTTCCAAAAGTCGCAATTCTAAAGGTAATTCTTTTTTTATAGTATAAAATTTGAATATATTACATGTTGAATGAGAAACAAATCTAATATAAAATCTCCTTTTTTTTTATATTGCAGTTTAAAACACAGAGTTTTTTTTCTGAAAAAAAATCCCTTTTTTCAAGGAAATCCAAAGTTATACTTTTATTAGGTAAATTGATAATTTAATCAAATTTCAATAAAAATAAATATAATTAGCCCATATTAATCGATCAAAAACATAACTATAAACCTTCATCAACCTTATCAAGTTTGAACTTTCTGAACCTTTTATTTGACCCTCCCCAAAGAAGACAACACTTATAAAGAAGCAAAGCAAAATGATACAATTCCACAAATGTTGACATGAATGTTCATCATTAATTGCACTATATGTATATGAACATTTTAAACATGTTTGCATTTATTTTCAAAGAAAGACAATCTCACAATGGGGACGAGAAGATTGTTTATCTGAACACATATCATTACATTATGTGTAAAAGCCATTACAATAGTTTCCTTGCACTATTTTTGTGTCATAAAACACTTTACTAGAAAATGCTAGCTTTTGATTTGTTAATTTTCAAAAAAAAACTTGTGATTTATAAGAACAGACAGATAATGTCAAAAAAAAAAAAAAAAAAAGTAGCCCACTTTTTCTTTACACTTTTTGCGATGTTACATTACTTAAAATGTTCAAATTTTAACTTATGGATTGCAGTGGCTGATTACAGAAAGAAACTTTAAGAAGGAAAATTGTATAGTATTATTAGTAGAAATTTGAGGAGTAAAACTTAAGCGCCCGTTTTAATATATGTTTTGTTTTGAAAATTGAGAAAAAAAAGTTTTCAAGTTGCATTTTAGAAAGGAATATTTTTAAATTGAAAATTGAATATTTTGGATTGACAAGTGTTGTTTTTATTAGTTTTTGTATTGAAAAATTATTTTATTAAATAAAATTTAAAATTAAAATTGAATTTTTTAAATTTTAAAATTTTTGGTTGCCTACTGACGGTTAACCGGTCAACAACGTTGATGACAGCCTGTGGTGGTCAACGACAGAATGTGATCACCAGCCACCAGTCAACCCAAACACTTCAATTTTAATACAAATTTTTAAAAGAAATTAAAAAGACTAAAATACCTTTAATGTTTATTTTGATAAAGTAAAAAAATTTTGTTTAAAGAATTGGTACTAAATATATAAGCCAATTTGAGAAGAGATGAGAATTGAGCAAAAAATCACTATTTAAACAGAACCCAATTTTTTAAAAATTTAATTAAAAGTTTTTAAATGTACATAGGTAAAAAAAATAGAAATCTATTTTTTAAGAATTTAATTAAAATTTTTTAATTGTTCATAAGTAAAAAAATTGGAACTTTTTAATTTTCAAGAGGCAATTGTACTCTCTACCCTTATAGATTATTCAAGATATACTTTGAATGTTTTTGCATTATCAATCACAAATATAATTTAGGAAAAAGAAGAAAATAGTATAATCAATAAAATAAAAAAATATAGACACAACAATCTAATAAAAAGTTTATTAATTTTAGATAAACTTGTTATTTTTGTGTGAAAAATCTAAAACTATTATTTATGGATATCTTTGATGATGTTTTATAGTATGATATTGTATATCTATATCTTTATGTTGGATGATGATTGTAAACTTAGATAAAATAATTTTTCTATTATAGCTAAATTATTTTAGAATTTGGATTTCTTTTGGTAGTCTTGGTTTATCATTTGTTACATAAATGTAATTTAATTTAGTCTATATTTTCTTTTATAGAAGTATAAGAATGGAGATATACTTCTTTAGCATTATCAATCACAAATATAATTTAGGAAAAAAAAGAAAATTTTAAAATCAATAAAATAAAAATATATAGACACAACAATCTAATAAAAAATTTATTAATTTTAGATAAACTTGTTATTTTTGTATGAAAAATCTAAAACTATTATTTATGGATAGCTTTGATGATGTTTTATAGTATGATATTGTATATCTATATCTTTATGTTGGATAATGATTGAAACCTAGATAAAATAAATTTTCTATTATAGCTAAATTATTTTAGAGTTTGAATATTCTTGTAGCATAAATTTGGAAGTTAAAAGTTTATTAATATTAAAAAAATTATCGAAATTAGTAAAATTTTGTAAATTAAATCAAATTTTATTAGAGTGGAACTCTATTATTATTTTATGAGTGGCTAGAATTTGTAATATATTGAAACTCTAGTTTATTATGAAATAATAATTTTATAATCTTGCAACAAATTAGAAGTTAATAAAGTTTTAGACATCAAATAAAATTCTAATAATATTCTAATAAATGTAGGTAGTAATATCAATTTTACTAGGATTGAAAGATTTTCTCCAAGTTTGTCCTATAAGTTTTAAATGATAATTTACGTTGTAATTTTTAAATTAAAGTTTACGTTAAAGGATAAATTTGGAATGATAAATTATTAATTATAAAAGAATTATCGTTTCCTTCCGTTTCCACCCATTAAAGTGGACGGAAATAGATATGGACTAAAATGAGTATATACAATCAGTCTCAATCCCTCCCTTTCCTTTCCTTTCCCTCCCTAAAAAAATATCTAAACACACAAATTTTAATCTGTCCTTTTTCTTTCCCTCCCTTTCCCTCAATCCAAACATAGCCTATAGATCCACCCTTGCATATTTGGAATTCTTGCCAAAAATCGTTAAAAAAAGGGTTAAAAGTAACTAATTGAAATTTACTTACCAACTATGGTTTTTGTGCAAGTACTTTGTTTCGATAGGTTAGTTTTTTGTCATTTCTCTTTTCAAACAAAATGACTTGTTTATTTATTTCAATTTTCGAATAAAAAATTTTCTAATTTTTTCTAAATAGGAAACAAGTGTATTTTGGTATTTTTAAAACTTTTTTTATTTAATATTCAATGGTCAAATAGTAACCCACAATTGGTTGACTATCGCTAATCAACTAACAAGAATTTACTTTTAATTTTTCAATACAAAAATCAATAAAAAAACTACCAATCCAACTATTCAATTTTCAATTCAATTTTTTTTCTTTCTAAAATGTAAGTATACTATTTTTATTTTTATTTTTTGAATTTACTCTTTTCTTTATCGATCTAAAATGAAACTGTGGAGGAGAACATTAGATCTTTTCAGCATACAGGGGAATTCCTTAATTTTGGAATCAATCTAAGCATCACAATGGCTGGTGTTAAAATACAGCACCAAGATTGATTATATGATAACCTCTTTTATGTCAAAATATGTCAATGGTGTCATTTACAACAATTATTCCCAGTTAACTATGATGTACTTATTTTAAAAAATAAAAAAAAATACAATTTTTTCACACAATGTCATTTAAAGTTTTATGATTATTGAATATGAATAGAAAAAAAAAAAGAAAAATAGAGTTTAGGGCAAGTAAAATTATAATGAAACTAAAAAAAATCGTATTATCTATTGTTATTAAAAAAAAGTAAAAATTTCAAGAAAACATTGTGTAATGTTGACCAACTATTTCAAGCATCATGTTGTAAGAATATCAACATAGAATATAACACATCTAAAAAATATAATAATTATATTATAATAGATTTTCTTAGGACTTTTAATGATAATCTATATAAAATATATCTCCAAAAATATTAACAAAATTCTTGAGTGAGCTTTAACCCATCAATAAGTCGCACAAGTACTATTCGGCCTTCGATCTTTAAGGTAATCACAGGAACTACTTTGGAATTCTCGAAATGATTGATTTAATGTTAAGTTAACAAATTAGATATCTTTAACTTATCTAGCATTAAGTATCTATTTATCATAATATAACATTTCAAAAAAAAATTCTTGTCAAACAAGAAATTTAATTATTACCAAACTTTATTCACTCTCTAAAAGAAGGTACAAGAGTATAATAAATGCCTTAATTATCATATAATTATTAATTTATTTTAACCCAAGAAATAATTATATTCGGTGTGACTCTTTAGATTTCTAATCACTTAAAAATAAATATAAAAAATAATTTTAAAATTAAATTAGTTTTTGTACAACACCAACACATGCACCATTTATATCCAATGATTTTTTTTGTGACACTTCATATTTCAATATCTATAATATTTTATATATATGTGAACGGCTTAATTTTATCATTAGATTTAATGAAAAAATACGTGATGTATTTATATAAAATGTTATATATTTAATTATATGTAACGAAACATGAAATGTTACAGAAAATGTGGAGTTCCATTTTTCTTTTTCTTCTTTCTTAAAAACACAAAGAATAAAAGGGGAACAAATGGTCAACCTCGACAGTAAACCCCATCACTCCTTCCTCCTGGTGCCGTCCAATTTGCGGAGCCTGCTTTTGTTTGGGAATATTATAGCCTGCAATTTTAACATGATGCCCATTTCATGTTTAGAATATATCTTAATTTATATTCTATTTTGTTGTCCGCACGTAATACTTTTGCCGATTTTCTCTTTACGAATGTGGCTTTAATTGGGGACTGTAAGTTAAGATGGAAACTAATTTTGTTTTTGTTTGTGGGCAGCCTAAATTCTAGAAAAGGAAGGAAAGTTGCAATAAATTGGCAGAAAATATAAAATTTTGCTACAGTTTATAATATGAATCAGATTAAATATTGTATGATTTGATGCCGAAATGTGATGCATATAATGATTCATTTAATAAAATAAAGTTTTTGTTGTTGTTTTTTTTTTTTTAATTTGTCACATGTATTAATGTAAGAAAGAAAATGGATATTAATTCAAACCCGATTAAATCTCAACCTTGATTCATTTCCCCATATTTGTGACAAATTTAGTGGTAAAATTGTATAGTATTTTTTTTTAGTGGGACGAAATTTAATCTTTTTCTTGTAAAATTGAATAGAAATTTTTAACTTCTACTCCAAAATACATAATCTTTCAAAAAATTTAAAAAAATAAAAATTTTCAAATCTTGACGGGCAACTACCACCCTTTTTTTAATATGACAATGTTGAATATAAAATAAAATCAATATATTTCAATTTTAGTCTAATTTGAACAAGCTCAAACACCTTACAATAATGAGGATTTATGACAAGAAGTTTCATTAATCGAAAGATTCTGGTATAAATGATGAAGCAATATTTATTAGAGACATGTTATATGTTAGGACTTTAGGAATACAAACACTGCCCACAAGTGGAATAATATTATTGGTAGCAAACTGGATACTAAGTGGATGAATCCACTTAAATTGAAACCTCTGACCATACAAATTGCCTGGGAATATAAGCAATGTTGAATTCTAGATTGTGCACTTTTTCATTCATCGGTAAAATTCATTTCTAAATCCTTAGGGTCCACATGTATTCCATGGCCTATGATGGCCTGTTTTAGTATTTTGCATATATTTTTAAGGGAATTAGAACATCTAGACTTTGGTAATTACTAAGTTACGATTCTATAATTCCCAACCTTTAGATCATAGAAGTTTCATGTAATGGAGTAGTACTCCAGATTTATGGCTCATATGATTGTAATGGTGTGGTCGGGTATATCCGGCACCGTATTTTGCTTATGTTGATATAAAGTTTCTTTTGTTTAAAAAAAAAAAAAAAGATCCTCCTTTCTTAGGTTAGTGTTTCCTTTTTTTTTATATATATAAAAAAAAAACTAAGAGGAAAAGTTATAATTCTTGCAATCAATAAGGTAAATGTTAATGCTTACATAGGAATTGAATCATGCACACAATAGAGAGACATAAAAAGGGATCTAAAATAGTGACGTTGTTTACAAAAACGTTGATGATTGATCACTTCAAATTACTTAACATTGGGACAAATTTATACAAGACAACATTCGTAAAAAAAATCACAAATTACAGATAATTTGAAAGACGTATTATTGAATAATAATGATTTTAACCGTAAAATAAAATTCTATAGGTTTGTATATATTTAACAAAACCACAACTAAAACATAAGAAAAAAATTAAAATTATTTAGAAAACGAAAATAGACATGAAAGTTTAAACCACCTTGAATCATGGAACAAAATTCAATGAACTTGTAAATTTTATTATTCTCTTTGAAATGCCTAATCACAATAGTGATTCTGAATTGGGACGTAAAAATTATGCCTATTTAAAGTTAATAGCATGATTTCTCCTATTCCCCCCTTTAAGTTATGACCATTTAAATTTAGCAATGCGATTTCGTCCTTTTTTTTTTCTTTCTTGGAATAATTCTTGTAATTCAATACTCATCTTCAACTCATTCCACATCAAAATTTATGTTTATAATTTATGAGTTAAAAGTTGTAGAATTCATTAGAACCCTAATAAGTAAAAGGAATTCAATTTAAATCTAAAAAATTTCATTAATCGATTTTAAATCTTTACATATTTATTAGTTATTTTAATTTTCTTAAATTTTCGAACTTGAGATATGTACACACTACCACTGAATTCCAACATATCAATAAGGCCTTTTCATTAAGTCAAAACCAAAATTTTAACATCACACCTTTCTCTTCTAAGGCTCTGGATCCTCTGTATTAAACCCTGTATCACATCATATATCAAACAATGAAATCAGGATGTGTGGTTAATTAAATTTAAAAATGAATTTTAAATTTTGTCAAATACTTATCTTAATTAACTACGTGTCTTCTTTTAGTTATTTGATACAACATGTGATACACACACTGATACAGAAGATCTGCTCCCCTCTTCTAAGTGGGATTTGGGTAAAGAAAGTACTCATACTTTATCAAGTTCTAAGATGATTGATTGTAAATGGCTTTAAATCACTGGTGGATCCTCCCCCAACTCGCAAGATTTAAAAAATTAGGCATTCTCCTATATGACCGTCCCATATATGCAATTGCATATCAAATTCAAAAGTTTGCATATAAAAAAACTGACATATCAATTTTAATTTTAGCATATAAAGTATAAAAAAATTAGCATATAAAGCGTCAAAGATTAGCTTATACAGTACAAAAAATTAGCGTATTAACTTATCAATTTTAACTTTAGTGCATAAATAAAGTATCAAACATTAGCGTTTATATTATAAAAAATTAGTTTATTACTATTTCAATCTTAACTTAACGTATAAAGTATAAAAAAAACAGCATATTAGCGTATAACGTATCAAAAAATAGCGTATAACATATAAAAAATTCACATATAACATATAAAAACTTATCATATCAAATATACCAATATTAATATAACAAAACAAAATATTCACCTGTCAAATATAAAAAATTTTCGAGTATCAAATATGGCACGTTCGCGTGTAACTTCGAATATTTGGAACGGTGGCACATGAGTTGTTGCATTTAAAAATTGACTACTTCCATATAAAAAAATTTCTATGAAGTCTTTAAAAAAATTAAAATATAACTTTCACCAATAATAATATGTAATTTCACATCCCTCCTGTTGTAATGATTTTCTGCAATCCCGGGCTGATTCAAAAAGAAGGATTCGCAACGGTAAAATAATTTGTTATTTGTAACAAATTGGAAGCAAATCAAGGAAAAGATATTTCGTAACGGTAAACAACGAACAGGTATTTATATACATTATTGTGATTAAGAGAATTCAATGGAACGATTATTATCTCGCGAGATATTAACTTAGGCATCGGAGTAAACTCTCGGGGTTCACCTCGGGTACTTTATTCTCACGTCATATTTTCTTGCAGGGATAGCGATCGTTATAACTCGGTTTCATAATTGGCCGAGGTGTGAACTTTGCTGAAGTTTGGATTTTGCAGATCTAAATCTTAGAGGTGAAAATTCAGCTTCATCATTTGGCGCCGTCTGTGGGAACCGGATAAAAAGGTTCTCGCGAATTTGCAGCTTAGATGGCAAATACAAGATCAATGAGGGGAACAGGACAACCAAGTAGGCCGGAGGGGGATGGGAGGCAGTCTTCACCTTCTCATCCACAAGATCTCGAACCCCTCAAACAACAAAATAATGGAATCACTCCAGAGATGATGAGAATGTTTGCAGAACATTATGATCAAATGGAGGCTGTGGTGAAGGAGAGGAGACAAAAAAAGGCTAAACAATGAGATCGTAGGGGGAAGGGACCCCTGATGGTCGATGAAGAGTCAGATGGTGATAATGAGGACAGGTCTGAGTTTCCTCATGATCGACGAGCTGAAGGGGACGAGAAAAGTCATCACACCGGAATCAAGACTGGTGTTGGGAAAGGATGACTAATAAGAGAATCACCCATGGCAAAAGAGATAATGAATTACCCATTGCCTCCACATTTTAAGCTTCCTCATTTGCAGGGGTACAGCGGTGACACTGATCCCAATGATCATCTTCACAAGTTCGATACCACGATGGATTTTCTGAAGGCACCGGAAGAAACCAAGTGTCAAGCTTTTC
This sequence comes from Ophiorrhiza pumila, assembly GCA_016586305.1. Lineage (NCBI taxonomy): Eukaryota > Viridiplantae > Streptophyta > Magnoliopsida > Gentianales > Rubiaceae > Ophiorrhiza > Ophiorrhiza pumila. Next base: position 5,444,615 of record BLIW01000011.1, read on the forward strand.
CTACTACCTTAGAAGGGAAAGCTCGTCTTTGGTATGAGGGTTTGAAACCCCGCATCATCACTTCATATTCTCAGTTGTGCGATTTATTTTTCAATCGATTCTTGCAACGGAAAAAATTCGACAAATCCACAGCCGACCTCCTTAATATCAAGCAAGGGGATACTGAACCTCTCAAGAGTTATATGGAGCGTTTCAATGACGAAAGCCTACAAGTTAAGAACTGCTCGGAAGATGTGATAATTGGAGCATTTATTAATGGACTCCGACCTGGGCGTTTTTATGTGAAAATGGCCACAGATCCACCTGAAGATGTAGAAGATATAATGGACAGGGCTGAAAAATTCGCCAAAGGGGAAGAGGCAGATAAAAAGAAGAAAGACAATGAGAAGAGGGGCATCAAAACTCGGGATGATGATAAGAAGGGTGCTATTTTGGATAGGAAGGCCAAAGTTTTTGACCGGCTTGGTTTGCCGAGACGTGACCTCACCATTCGAGATCGGATAACCACACCTCTTACCAAACGCAGATATGAGATTTTAGCTATTGTAGGGAAGAAAGGGATATTGAAATCCCCGTCGAAAATGAATGCTCCCAACCATAAAAGGAATCGAGATTTTTATTGCAGTTTTCATCAACAACACGGTCATGACACAGATGACTGCACTGACCTTAAAAAGGAGATAGAAGATTGCATCAGAGAAGGATATTTACAGGAATTTGTGTAGACTACATATAGGATAGCCCGGAGAGGTCGTTCAGCAGATCGACACACACCTCCTCGGGCGAATCATGATAGGCACTACCAAGTTGGAGACAAAAAACCTCGAAATAACACGTATGAGTCTCCACCAGGAGGGATTACCGGTGAGGTCCATGCCATTCTCGGAGGATTAGAGGGAGGTGAGAGCAATGCCATTCGAAAAAATCGTTGCAGAAAAATTCCAGCCCAAGAACCTGCAGGGAAGAGGTTAAGACCTTCTGAGACAATTACTTATTCGGAGGAGGACACGGTACCGAACAAATTCCCGCACTCTGATGCACTAATAATAAGGGCTAATATAGCCAACAAGCTGGTACATTGAGTCTATGTAGATGATGGAAGCTCGGTAGATATTTTGTATTTCAGCGCCTTTGAGCAGTTGGAGATAGACCCCAAGCAACTGCGACGGAGCCCAACTCCGTTGGTTGGCTTTTCGGGAGAAACCATTCAACCAATGGGAATTGTTACTCTTCCGATTACCATCGGGGAGTACCTGAGAAGGAGGACGGTCTATTCAGATTTCGCAGTCATCAAGTCCCCATCCCCATATAATGTAATCATTGGACGACCGACCATGGTGAAATTGAAGGCGGTATGGTCTCCTAATCACCTAGTGATGAAATTCCCTACTGAAGCAGGGATAGCAGTTATAAGAGGAGATCAAGATATTGCACGACAATGCTATATGGTGGCGATGATAGGAAAACATAAATTGGTACATGGGGCTCAGGTAAACTGCGTGGAAGGTGGCCCGCAGATTACGGGTCCACTAAAATTAGAAAGGCCACACCCAATGAACAGCATAGATCATGAGTTTGACAAGAAGGAGGTCCAACAAATTCCCTTGAACAAAGCTAAACCTGAGCAGGTAGTTCAGATTGGAAAAGCAGTATCAGCTCATATCCAAGGAGCTTTAATTGAGCTCCTAGTTGAATTCAGGGATGTCTTTACGTGGAGATCCGACGACATGACTGGGATTTCTCCCAAGTTGTTGACACATAGAAATTTTGCCCCAGAGCGAAAAATGGAGGCAATAATAAATATGGAAGCTCCAAGAACTGTGAAAGAAGTGCAAAGATTAACGGGTTGCATGGCGGCTTTGAACAGATTTTTATCACGTGCAGCAGACAAGGGAATGAGGAATAAATTGTTAAAAACAGCCAAAGACCTCAAATGGAATGAGGAATGTCAGAGTCATTTCGAAAATTTAAAGAAGCATTTGCAACAACTCCCTGTGTTATCCGTTCCTAGCCAAGGAGAACAATTGTATCTCTACCTCGCTGTTTCAGAACAGTCTATCAGTTTGGTACTTATCCGTGAAGAGGAGGGAGTACGCAGAGCTCTCCACGGGGCGAAGCGGAGTCTGGCCAAGTGGGCGATCGAGCTCGGGGAGCATGAGGTGACTTTCAGACCTCGGACAACAATCAAAGGTCAAGCTTTGGCGAACTTTATCGCTGAAATGCCCAATTGAGAATTGGGGATCAAAAACTCGGTAGTAGAAGCTGTACATGGGCAAACACATGATTTGGTGGGTGTGTGGCAACTTTTTGTTGACGGATCATCTGGAAAGGAAAGATCGGGAGTGGGGCTCATACTAATTAGCCCCGAAGGCAATGAAGTCACATATGCACTAAAATTTGATTTTCTCACCTCTAATAATGAGGCATAATACGAGGCGTTGATCACTGTCTTGAATTTAGTAGAAAAGATGGGCGCAGCAAGAGTGCGTGCACACAGTGACTCCTAATTGATATTTGAGCATATTTCGGGTAGATATATTGTCCGAGATCCTTTGATACAATGATATCTGAAATATGTCCAGAGCTTGTTAGGAAATCGATTTATGAAGTACATTTGAGATAAGATCTCAGTGAAGAATTTTGATTAAATTGTTCTCCGAGATAAATTTGTTAAATCTAGGATAAAATCCCTGAGGGATAAATTTATTAGACTTGGAAAAATCTCCAAGGAATAAATTTATTAAACCTGGGATAAAATCCATGAGGTAAATTTATTAAACCTTGGAAAAAATCTCCGAGGAATAAATTTATTAGACTTGGGAAAAAATCTCGAGAAATAAATTTATTAAAATTCTTGGGGTAAAATCTCCGAGAAATAAATTTATTAGACTTGGGATAAAATCTCCGAGAAATAAATTTATTAGACTTGAATAAAGTTTCCATGAAATAAATTTATTAGACTTGGGATAAAATTTCCGAGAAATAAATTTATTAGACTTGAATAAAGTCTCCGTGAAATAAATTTATTAGACTTAGAATAAAATCTCAGAGAAATAAATTTATTAGATTGGGATAAAATCTCCGAGAAATAAATTTATTAGATTTGAATAAAGTCTCCGTGAGATAAATTTATTAGACTTGGGATAAAATCTCGAGAAATAAATTTGTTAGACTTGGATAAAGTCTCCGTGAAATAAATTTATTAGACTTGGATAAAGTCTCGAAGTAAATTTATTAAACGGGGAATAAATCCACTAAAATAAATTAGACGTGAAACACAACGCCGAATTGAATATAATCAAGATTGTCTAACGAAGAAGCACATCCTATCGAATTTTTAGCCTGAGCCAGAAACGTATATTATTTCAGATCTGTCTATATTTATATAGACCGATTTGAGGGGCTAGTGTTGTAACGATTTTCTGCAATCCCGGGATGATTCAAAAAGAAGGATTCGCAACGGTAAAATAATTTGTTATTTGTAACAAATTGGAAGCAAATCAAGGAGAAGATATTCCGTAACGGTAAACAACGAAGAGGTATTTATATACATTATTGTGATTAAGAGAATTCAATGGAACGATTATTATCTCGCAAGATATTAACTTAGGCATCGGGTTCACCTTGGGTACTTTATTCTCACGTCATATTTTCTTGCAGGGATAGCGATCGTTATAACTCGGTTTCATAATTGGCCGAGGTGTGAACTTTGTTGAAGTTTGGATTTTGCAGACCTAAATCTTAGAGTTGAAAATTCAGCTTCATCACCTCCAAACAATAATTTTTGGGTCCCCTCCCCCCACTACTTTTAAATTGAATTTTCTTCTATGAAAAATTGGAATTATATGAGGTTATTCCTTAAAGTTCAATTAAATATGAGTTGTAAGTTAACTATCTTCCAAACTTAATGAATTAGAGTGTCTTTGTTCCCTTTTGAACCTATTGATTTGAGCATTACTTTTCTTTTTCTTTATTCGTTTTTTTTATGAAGATTATGAGTTTGTTTTACATCAAAGTCCATGAGTAGTGTTTTAAATCACTACGTTATCACTGGCAAGTGGGATTCTAATTTTTATCCTAATGATGATGTCATGAAGTTTACTTTGTTCGAATTATTTGGTTATTGAATATTTTTGTGGGGGTTCTAATTTTTATCCTAATGATGATGTTATTAAGTTTACTTTTATTCGAATTCTTGGCTATTGAATATTTTTGGCTAGTTTATTATTGATGTTACTCTGAGTAAAATATAGTGGATTTTGATAATACATTTATGTTGGCAAAAGCAGGATTTTTCAAATCTTTTGAAGGATTTTTAAAAATTTCACAAATTTTAAAGAGATTAACAATAATACTTATGGTAATAAGGTTATTGCTAATTAAGAGAATATCTTCTGAGTATAGACAACGTCGACAACAATAATTAAGCCTATATTCACTAAATAACGTCGGGCTATATGGTGTCATAATTCGTCACGGTAGTCCGATTTAAACTCATTTATTTATTTATATTTAAATATATCAATGTCTTGATAAATCTATATTTTTAATTTATATCAGATTTAAGCTCTATAGTTTTGTTTTCACCTATAATTTCAATTAATCACGGTATGATAATCTTTGGTTAATAGCTTGCTAAGAAAAATTAGAATCACGATTTATTCTACTACAATTGGATTGTAAAGGGGTAGTCGTTCTTGAAATTTTGAAAATTTGTACTTTTTTGTTGTTTGAAAAATTAAATTTTTTTTATTTGATCCTTAAGAAAATTAAAACTCCCTTCTCTTCCTACTAAAAAAAATTAAAATATAGACTCTAATAATAATGCTTAAAAGTTTCACCTGTCCAATTTTATTTTTTAAATTCACCACTATTCATAGTAAAACAGAAAACAAGTTGACTCTTTTATTGTGGAGAAGAAATTAGAAATATTGAGTTGTGTACCAAATCCTACTACTCTCCATCAAATACAAAAATAATTAAGTATTTAACTCTTATAATAAACCACTATTAATAATCATAGGAAAAAAAAAAAAACAAGTTGACTCTTTTGTTGTGGAGAAGAATCTAAAAATTTGAGTTGCGTACCAAATCCAGAGACGGAGCTTTTCATGGGCATGTAGGGGCCATGGCCCCTACAAAAAAAAAAAAATTTATTATATATATTTAATTGGGCATAAAAATTAAAATGGCCCCTCCAAAAGTTAGAATAAAAAACTAAAAGAAAGTAATACTTTAATATTCTAATCTCATTCCCGGTTCCCTCTAACTTTTACTTTATAAATTTTAACTTTTCTTTTCTTTCTTTATAATTTTTTGATTTTTGTCCATCTTTCTCCAATTCTCCCACTTTCCTCAATTCTCATATTTCTCTTCTCTCGGTTCTGCAGTCCTTCGTGACTTCGTCTCCCGTTCGGCGTTCCACGGTTCCTGTAAGTTTTCTTTGCTAATTGCTATTCTGCAGTTTTTTGTGTGGTGCAAACTAGTAAATTACAAAACCAAACATCAATAACTCTATTCTAATTTCTAAATCTGCTCAGCTATTTGATCGACTAAATGACTGATGCTTCAAGCCTTCAACGATTCAACCTCAGGTCCTGACAACTAATTAAGGTAATTATTTGATAAAAATATTTAAAATAAAATCTTTCATTTTTTAAAAATTGTTTTATTATTTTCTATTGGATTTAATTTCTTCAAAGTTCAAATTATATTGATATCAGATATGGTTGATATCAATCCTATTGTTTTTTTTGCATTATTGTTTCATTGTTTCATTGTTTGATTGTTTCATTAGGTCTTTATTAATTATTATTGTTATTTTAGTGTTAAAATATTTTAAAACAATATCATACAAATTACAATATCATATTTAATTTATGATGAGTAGTTTTAGTTTAGTTTAGTATCAATTGTACCATATTGATTAATTTTAGACTGATATATATATATGCATATTTTGCTGAAAAATTTGATTCTGATTCTATTATCAAAGATTTCAAGTCATTGAAGGAACGTCGAGCAGTACTTTAATGTAAGCATTTTGTTATCTTGTTTCTTTCTAACTCTTTTAGTTAATTGAATATGAATATGATATTGTTTGACATGTTTTTATCTTATACGAAATGTTAGAATTGTTAGGCACTTAGTTGTTTGATTAAGTTTAGTACTAGTTACTATAAAGTATAAACTAATGTTGGCCCCCCTCATAAATTTGTTGAAGCTCCGTCACTGACCAAATCCTTTTACTACCCCCATCAAATTTAAAAATAATTAGTATTTGACTCTTATAATAAAGATCTAATATGATGATTGATCGAGAAACTTTTCATTTGAAACCATTTGTATTCAAGTCAAAAATCAATTGGCTAATGAAATGAGCATTTCAAGATTTTTATTAATTAGTTTGTAAAATTTTGTGAGATTTACGTGGGATATTATTTAACACCTCCTTTTTAAACATAGCATACGATATTATTAATTAGTTTGTAGACATTTGTGAAAGTAATGATAAGATATCAAGAGTAAAATTTTATGAGATCAATGAAGGATATTGTTTAAAAAAAAATGAAGGATATTGTTTCTAACATCCTCTCAAATATGATACAAAATTTTATTAATTAGTTTATAATTTCTTGTGAAAACATCTCATTGTCAAGGACAAAATGCAAGGATTGAGCTCTTGTGAAAATGACTTGGGATATTATTTTTACTACTTTCTCTCAAATATGACATTCCAATATTAATGACAAGATGTTTGGTTTAATTTTAATTAGAATTGATGAGACGATTTAAAATTCAATGCTAAATAGATAAATTCAACGCAAATACTTTAAAATCAACATTCGATAATATTTCTAACACTCATTCTACATGTGACATTCCACTTTGAACAATGGCGTGGATCCAAGGGGGGCAAGGGAGTGTGGCCAGACGAAATTCTCTATATAATATTATCCTGTCTTATTCTGTCTAATGTTTAAAACAATGTAGTTTTACTAAAACTAAAGAGTAAAAGCATAAGTATCACTAAAATCACTTTACAATTATGAGACTCTAACCAAGAGATGAGTGAGACCAGATCTTCTGTGCAACTTAACACTGTCTTATTATGTTTAGTATTCAAAACGACATAATTTCACTAAAAGTAAGTACTAAGAAGTAAAATTATTTTACAATTATTACACCCTAACCAAGAGATGAGTGAGACCAGATCTTCTATGCAACTTAACACTGTCTTATTATGTTTAGTATTCAAAACGACATAATTTCACTAAAAGTAAGTACTAAGAAGTAAAATTATTTTACAATTATTACACCCTAACCAAGAGATGAGTGAGACCAGATCTTCTGTGCAACTTAACACTGTCTTATTATGTTTAGTATTCAAAACGACATAATTTCACTAAAAGTAAGTACTAAGAAGTAAAATTATTTTACAATTATTACACCCTATCCAAGAAATGAGTGAACCTACGACGTAGTTTTAATGTTGGATAGGATAAAACAGAATAATTTTGGATAGAAGATCTCATCTCGAGATGAGTGAACCCTACGACATAGTTTTTATTTAAGACATGATAATTTTGGATAGAGAATCCCATCTCAGGTGCGGCCCCTCCCCCCTAAAAATTCTCAATTAGCTAAATTAAAATTTTGTCTCCCTAAAAATTAAAATAGAACTTTTACCACTATTACTATATAATTTCGTACCTCCAAACCCTAGTTTCTAGATCTTACACTGCTTTGAAATACAAGATATTATATCATACTATGACTAACTCTCTTACCGAACGTGGCATTCCATTTTGAAGGATAAGATGACTAAATATCTAGTTATACTGTGGCTAATATTCTCTTGAAACATCTCATTTCACCCCATTCTATTATCAAGGCAAGAGAAAAAAAACCAAGGTAAATTGATGTATTCAACACTATATTCCCTAATACGATAGTACCCATTCTTTCCCAATTTCCACGCCACTTTCTCTCTTTCCAATTTCTTCACTATCTATATTTATCTCTCGCTCTATCATTTCATTTCTCCTTCACCTAATTCGCATTGTTTCCCTTATTCAACATTTTTGTTCTTACTTTATTTGCTATGTTGGTCAAAAAAAATTTATTTAGAATTTTTGTTATTGGAAATTTGTTAATTGTAAATTTAAATTTGTAAATCACAAAATTAATTTGGGTGTTTGAATAATTGGGATTAATGTGAATTTATATTAGGGCGGGATTTCAGAAATTTAATTATGGATTTTATAAATTGAAATAGAAAAATTAGAGATTTTGAATTTAAATTAGAGATTTTAGATGTGAATTAACATTAATAATTTTAGAAATTCAATTAGTGATTTTATGTATACCAATAATTTAGATTTAGATTAATCATTTATATATTAAATTAGGAAAATTAGAGATTTTAAATTGTAATTAGGGAACCATAGTTTAAACAACTCTAATTTATTCAATTGATTTTAATTTTAAATTAATTACGAATTGTGATTAAATTACATGATTTGCATGAATTTATTTTCAATTGTTTATTTATTTGTATTATGGAGAGATTTTTAAATTGAAACGAATTTGTAGTGGTGCCTCTTTTAATTAGCCTAATGTTAGTGAATTTGTAAAAAACTAATCCCATGTAAAATTAACTTACATGGTATTGTTAGTGATTCAGATTTACATGATCTGATTGAAGAGTTTGATGTTGCTATTTGAGATTAAATATGAAGATACATGATTAGGAGGACTTGCCAACCAATTGACATTAGTTTTACCAAATGCGATTATTTTTGTTGAAAAAGTATTTTCTGCAGTGAAGGTCACTATCAAATACTGATGTATGCAACATAATGGAACACGAGTGGATCAATGCCAGTTTAGTTGTATACATCAAGAAAGATATTTTTTCAATAATTAAAAATGAATAAATCTTGCAACGTTTTCAATAGATGCATACACATAAAATACAACTACCTCATACTCGTTGCATGAGCACGACAAAAATTAATACTTCATCAAATGTAAATCAATAGTATAATTATGTATATTTATATATTCTTACCACTTTTATAATGGCGAATTTAAAATTTTAGTTCAATTTATTTAATCGCACAAAAATTTTAATTTTGAAGCCATTCCCCACTAATCAATGTGTTAAAGGACAAGATACCTAGTCATATTATAACTAAGACAGACTCTCTGCCCCGCACCCCTCCTAAACATGATATTCCATGAGAAAGAAATGTGAAGCCATATTATTCAAAGAGGTAGAAGTCTACAGTAAGAATGTCGCATATATGCAACTCACGTGTAAAAATTTAAATATCACCGTATTAAATCAAATTAGCGTATCAAAATTCACTTTCGCATATAAAGTATAAAAATTTAGCATATAAAATATTGAAAATTAGCGTCTAAAGTATAAAAAATTAGCTTGTTAGACTATTAATTTTAACTTTAGCGTATAAAGTATAAAAAATTAGCGTATTAGCGTATAACATATAAAAAATTAGCATATTTTGTAAAAATTAGCGTATAACATATAAAAAATTAGCATATAACTTGTAAAAATTAGTGTATTAGCGTATAGCATATAAAAAATTTAGCGTATTAGCGAATAATATATAAAAAAATTACCATATCAACTATATCACATTAATGTATAAAAAAAATTTGCATATTAAGTGTAAAAAAATTAGTGTATCAAATATAGCAATTCATGTATGGCATGAGACAGTGGCATAGAAGTTTTTGCAATATTCAAAACAGGCCATTTCATGATATTCCATCATGAAACACAAGATACCAAGTTCTATTCTCTTTGAAGTTAATGACCTAAATCCAAATTGGATGTTAGGAAACGAACTAAAATTTAGGTTTTGTTCTGATTATCACTTTTTAGGTGTTTCTTTTTTACAAAGCAAATTTATCTTGTTTGTTTTCTCCATTTTTTCTACAAAAATTGTTAAAACAAAAACTAATGTTATATTAATTATTTTTTTTATAATAAATATTAATAATAAATAATTCTTTCTAACACAATCTCTTGCCAAAACAAACTCATAAAATATTAATTTAAATTTAAAATTTAAAATTTTATTAATAAACAATTCTTCAATACAAATCCCAATAAAACAAACTAATCAATTCAAACACTTCCAAAATATTCTCTTTTTATAACAAATCTAAAAATAAAAATAAAAATTTCATCATAAAACAAAACCATCCAAAAATGCCATATTGAAGTCATGTTTGAAAAGTTCAAACTTAAACCACTACTATCATGTTTAAAATTTTATGCATTTAATTCATAACTAATTACAACTCCACTTTCATTAATTAATTTGTGAGTTTTTGTAAAAACTACATGAGATATTATTTTTAAATATGTTTGATATGGATATTAAATATATAACTAAGCGTTGACAATTGGAACAATATAACAATGTGTTTAAGGTTTTTGTAGTATTTGTAAGATTTAGCCGTCCATATGATAAAAAATAAAAACTCACAATCATCCCCTCAAATTAAAATAATAATAAAAAAGTCGTGCAGCCATGAAAATGTCAATTTTTACCGATTTCAAAACTTTGTCTTTCTACGTTGTATGAAAGTGACGCAACGCGCGATTAAATAATAGGATTACAACGTGACGTCTATGGTAGTTGTTTCGCTAATGTTCTCTTATATTTTCGTTTTCAATTCTTATTTTATTCTTATAAATTCAAAAAACGTATTTAGTACTTATATTTTAAATTCTCTAATAACTTAATAGAATTTTAGTTAAATATACGTATATTTATAAATATATTGAAGCACAGATTGCAATAGAAGATGGAACAGAAGATTAAGAGAGGTTGTTTTCTTTGAACCAATCCTTTTATATAAATTTAGAAAAAATACAATTTTACTTCCCAAAATTTTGAACAGAGAAAGTTTTGCTTCTTAATGATTTCTGACTATTCAACTTGATCCTTAAAATTTCAATTTGTCACTAATAAAAAATAATTGATGGTTTTTTTTATTGATTGACATAAATTATTATATATTTACACATATTTGTTAAAGGTTAACATTTTATCATTTTTCTAATAGCAAAAACAAAACTTTTCTTTTCATATAATTAAACATAAAATCTTGCAATGATAATGATAGATTAATTCACTCAGTTAAAAATTAGTTTCGCAGTAATGTTTTTATTTATTTTTTATATAAACAAAAAAATTCTATTTTTTATGAAAAAAAATTGTAAAAAAAAATATAAATTTCATTTTAACTTATAAAATATTAATAATTAATTATAAAAAATTAACGAATTAAGTATCAAATATTAACTACAACGATAAAAGTGTTGGCATATAAAACTTTTGAAACCAAAATAGTATTTTTCTCGGTATAAATTTCCCACAATCCAATTTTCGAACCTGCCAAAAACCTCTTACTCTTACTCTTTCGCTCTCTAGTTCCACGGGAAGCATCCAATGACGTCAATTCTAACGGTGAATGAGCAGCTGCCGTTTAGAATGCTGGAAGAAGATGAAGATGTCGCAGCATCATCTTCGAATCCCACTGACGCCGTTATATTCGTCGGACTCAGTTTGGTTTTAGGCATTGCAAGCCGGCACCTTCTCAGAGGCACCAGGGTTCCCTATACTGTTACTTTACTCGTTCTCGGCATTGGCATCGGATCCTTAGGTATACTTTTTAATCAAAATTTGGTGACTGAAATGGTTACGTTTGGTTCGTTTTGGATTTATTTATATTAATTCGGTGATTATTTGAAATATATTTTGATCAGCAGGAATTTTTTTTTTTAAATTCTTAATTTATGAATTTTTGTTGATTGTGTGTTTTAAGGTGTGTGAGTGGGGGTAAGTGATTGAAATGGTTATTTTTGTTGTTGTTCTGACTGTATTTTCATTTACTTTTGATGGTTGTTTAAAATTATGTTTTGATCAATTGAGAAATTGAAGTTCTGGTGATTTTATGAATTCTAAATATATGTTGATTTATTTGAATAAACTTATGAGATAGATAAAGAAGATTTTCAGGTTTAGTGAGAGTTCTGTATAATTGTGTAAATACTGATTGGTTTTAAAAGAAAAGTAATTATTTTAATATTTAGTGAGTTACTTTTTGGGTTTTACTGTTAATGATACGGATAATTGTATGAAAAGTTTCTGGGTTGTATGTGAGTGTGTTAAAAAGTTGTTTACTTTCTTGAATGCTTAAGCTTTTTTGTGTTGTGGGCTCGGTTGGTCGATCATGGAGAGTTAATGATGGTTGAATTTCCTTTGACTTTATATATGAATTACAATTTAGTAGATTTAATGAGTATAAACTAGATTGTATTGTGTCACTGAACTGTGATAAATTCTAAGAGGAATTGCGTTATGTAACTACTAATGAGAGCAGCAGTACACGAGCTGTTCAATTATAATCTAAAAGACCATTAGCAGACCAAATGTAATCAGTACACTGAATTCAAAAGGATTCAAAAGAATAACCCTTTTCAAGATTTCCCAAAATTTTTGAAATTCTGATTGCTACAAGTATATCTTAGGCTCTTAAAAATTGAAAAAAATTATGTGAATCTGTATGGGTACTGAATTATATTGTAAAGCAAAAATCTAAAAATTGCTGAAAATTAAATAGTTCAAGATCCAAACTGTGGCCACTGAGGAGATTCTGCAAAGGCCAAAATTACTAATGATTGCTTGCCCGCAAACTGTATATTGGCTGCATGTCTGTCACTAATCTTTACAGTCATGTTTGATATAAGAGGATGACTGGAAAGGGGCCTTTTTGTTTTTCTTTTCCTTTCTTTGTGTTAATTCTTCTATTCTCTGTGGTCATGTATTCACTTCTTGAATAACTTTGGTTTTGCTTGGGCTGCAATTTACTAAGTTGATTGATACGTCTCAGGGTTTGAGCCTTGCCTCAAGCTCTCTGTGCTTTTAAATTCACGATCATACTCAAACCTGATGAAAAGACATCAATAATTTAGGCATATACACCTCAACTTGAATCTTGTTCAAGTCATACTATGCGCAAGTTTAAGTGGAGTTTGTGATCAAGCTAGCGCAGTAAATGTTGAAATTTTGTTTTAGAAGAAACTTGATACTCAAGATAACTTGTCTTGCTCTCAACTGATATATTTTATATTCAAACTCTGCCTAAAAGCAAAACCTGACTAGCTTGAGATTGAATTGAAAAAAGTTATGGTTAATCAGCCTTGGCCAACTTGTGGTTGAGTTCTACTTGGTCTGTGACCTAAACCAAAAGAAGCATAACAATTTCATTAACAAAACTGGATCTCATATATATCCAACTTTCATATGCCTGCATTAACTGATTTTCTATTCACTTATTTGTGCCACATGAATGGTTTGGTATATATGTCTAAGCAGTATTGTGGGGCACTTCCTTCATTATCACAAAAAGGAAACAGCATAAGCAATGTGTTTAGCTACTTGGAAGTTTATGAGAGGAAGTTAAACTGCCACTCCCTTTAGTGAAGTTTAAGGGAGTATATGTGACCAATTTAAGCTGATATTACATTTGTTTCTGGTGAAAGTTGCTCTTGTTTTTCTTTTCCACCTAGAGTTTCGCTTCGCTTAAAATCGCTTTTTGTGTGGTTTATGTATGTCAAGAAGACTGAATTACTTCTTGCTATCTTTGAAGGTTGTTTACCTTTTTTTTTTTGATTTCTTATGTGATGCATTGCAATGCAGAATATGGAACAAAGCATCGGCTAGGAAAGATTGGGGATGGCATTCGTCTTTGTAAGTTTGGTTTATCTGATAGCAATCCTCATGTATCCTTTTCTTTGGGGCAAAGTTTAAACTTGTTTTACAATCTATTCAAGTTTTCCTTTCTAATTGAACATCGCTAAAATAAAGATTTGAAATCTGTTTCTTATAGGGGCAAATATTGATCCTGATCTTCTCTTGGCTGTGTTCCTTCCTGCTCTTCTGTTTGAGAGTTCCTTTTCAATGGAAGTGCACCAGATAAAGGTTCTTTACCACTTATTCTTGCTTTAGCTTTTATTTGTTTAAATTTCCTTTTCTCTGTTTAGGAAAGTGGTGACAAATGGCTTGACTTTGAACTATTGAATCTGCAGAAACAGTTTTCTCTATTCCCATCTCTTGCCTCTATTTTCATCTATAAGATCCTATTTTAGAAGGTAAAGCCAGAAATATCATAATGAATAGAGGGAATTATGCTAAGCGTTCAATTGGTGCTTCTTTCAGTTAACATGTTTTCACACAACCTTTGACTGTTGTCTGGGTCATGTATTAATGCTGCCCTCCACTTTTATCCTTTCATGTGATTGTCAAATAAATTAGGTTGTCCATAAGGTCGTGGTATCTGATGGCATCATTTGATAACTCTCAGGTGTTTTCGTGGTGACAAGTTCAGATACTTGAATAACCCTTAAGGATCTGTTTGGATTGTATCCATGTGAATTTTTTTTTTGTTCTCAAAGATGAAATTTCTTAGAAAACCTTTTTGTATTTTGTTTTTTCAAAAACATGCTTTAGAACTTAGATGGAGCAGTTTCTATTCTTTAGAGCTACTAAAACCTAATAAAAGAAGTTTTTGGTTTTCAGTTTTTGAAGAATGAAAATGTGGAGATTATGTGCATGGTAACCTACATTATTCAACTTCTCTAAATAACAGGTGAAACTAGACTGCGTGATATTTATACTCTCTCTCCTCCTTCCATAACATTTCCACTTTCAACTCATTAACAATATCTCAAACCCACCCATAGATTCAGAAATATCAGTGGCGTAGAGCTTCCAAATCTTCTGGGATGGTGGATGCTGGAAGTGGTGGTGTACTTTTCTCTTTCAACGAATTAGGTTTAACAAGCAATTGCGTCTCTCTATGCCGTATGTGTTATATATTATGTATGTTTGTGTTTGAGTTTGAGGAGGCCAGAGAGTTAGTTTCCCTACTTTTAGGTCTAGTGTTCAAGATTTGGGGGATGCATGTGAGGGTGTGTGTTAAAAAAAAAGTGTTTGAGTTTGAGGAAGAAGAATAAAGAGGTTGTGGTGGTTTGGTTGTGAATGCGAGGTTGGATTTGGGGAATTTGTGCGGAGGGGATATTGGGGAGGATGGGAACGGCCTAGGTAGAGGGGAATAGAGGAGGGGTAGTGGGTCTTAGTAAACAAAGCAAAGAAATTGGTGGGGAATGGGAGTTGGTTAAATGGTGCTTTGATTTCGGATCACAGGAGTTATTGGTGGGATGCAATTTGTTGGAGGAGCATTAGCAGTAGAAGTAGAAAATTGATGGGAGAAGGAGACATTGTTTTAGTGTTTAGGGTTAGGGAATTTAACAAAATCACCAAACGAAGATATTCTATCATTTACATGCTTCAAAACGCAAAAACAAGTTTGCAAAGTTAGCCAACCGAATGAGTTCTCAACTTCTGAAAATCTAGACATTCATCTAGGAGAACAGCTAAAAAAAAAGTTTTTCAGAGCATTTTTTAAGACGCAATCCAAACAGAAGAGCTTCAACTCCAACAGTTTGAAATATTTTAAGAGGTAATAGTATGGTTTTCTCGTAGAAGCTGTGATTAATTTCTTTTGCTCTTTCAATCTCTGTGAATGTGTCATGTAGTTTTCCTGAGTGAGAAAGATATTGATAGTGAAAATGCTCATCTAGGATTTCAGATCATTGATAGAGTTGTTATGATTTGCAGAAATCACAATGCCATGTCAAGAAAATAGTACTCCCTCTTGCTTGTATTTTTGTTTTTGACCATAAGTTTTCTAGTTTTTCACACATTTTTGTCATCCTTGATCAGCAGTCTGAGATCATCTGTCTGAGCTGTGATTAGCCAAATCTCATTTTTCTATGACTTTGATTTTTCTGACATTAGTACTTTTTCACAATGCAGAGGTGTATGGTACAAATAGTTCTCCTTGCTGGGCCTGGAGTACTCATATCAACCTTTTTTCTGGGATTGGTTTTGAAGGTTTGCCAAATTCTCCTTTCCCATCCGTGGCAGTTTTATTCCACATTGACATTAAGTAATAACAAACTGTAGCTTGCTTTTCCATATGACTGGAGCTGGAAAACATCATTATTGCTTGGGGGCCTTCTTAGTGCTACTGATCCTGTAGCAGTTGTAGCTCTTCTGAAGGAGCTTGGCGCAAGCAAAAAATTGAGTACCATAATTGAAGGAGAATCTTTGATGAATGATGGGTATGGTTACCTCTCTGTCTTCAAAATTTTGTTAGTTTTTATTTATGAAAAGAGTGTTCCCAAGAACTATCTCTGGATAGTCGGTTGACTGAAGTTTGTTGTTGGTCGAAAAATACTTCTCTCTTTTTATTTATCTTTTATTCCTCTTTAACACTTGTTAATGCGTACTTTCTTTTTTGTTGAACTTCTGATTTCAGGACAGCAATTGTGGTATATCAACTCTTTTACCGTATGGTTCTCGGATGGAGCTTTGGTTGGGGGGCAATAATCAAATTTTTAGCGCAAGTTACTCTTGGAGCGTATGTGCTTGAAACTTATGATTATGATATTGAGAAAAATTAGTTGTCAAACTTATGATTATGATATTGAGAAAAATTAGTTCTCACAAATTTCCTTGCTCGGTCAAGTTTGGGGATCGGTCTCGCTTTTGGAATTGCTTCCGTTCTGTGGCTGGGATTTATCTTCAATGACACTGTGATCGAGATTACACTGACACTTGCTGTGAGCTATGTTGCTTACTTCACAGTATGCACTGAATCAAACCTTAGCATTATGATATTTTTCATGTTGTTTCATTTGTTTCGGTGGTAATGAAATCTGATAGGAACTCAATCTTCATCTACCATTCTGTGTCTCCAGTCAATGGATAGCCTTTGTGTGCACTAATCTTTAAATTTCCTTTTTATTGCTAGCAAGTAGGAGTGCTGCAGTTTGTCATTGTAGTTCTTGTAAAGTTATTTTCTCCAGTAAACTTTTCAATTTGGCTTTCTGACTATGTTTATGAGTTTCTTTTTCTTCTCGTTGATGTTGTGACCATTGTGATGTTTTTTCCTGGTTTTCCTCCTCTGTTGTTACCTATGTCTTGAATTGTATAATGCCTGTGGATTGCCTTCATATTCTCTTTCTTATTCTGTTGACTCAAATGTTGGAGGACTTAGTGCAGCAGAAGAATTGTTCCATCTGCACTATTCTATTTTTTGGTTATTTGAGAAAGCTGAGGCAGTTATCATATGACAGGCTCAAGAAGGGGCTGATATTTCTGGTGTTTTGACTGTAATGACTCTTGGAATGTAAGTTTTACCTGATTATATGGAATATATGTCTGCTACGTCGAGAAACTGCTGCCCTCATATGACATGCATGAACAGGTTCTACTCTGCTTTCGCCAGGACTGCCTTTAAGGGTGAAAGTCAAGAAAGCTTGCATAATTTCTGGTAATAATCTTATACACAGTTTCTAATTTAGGAGCTGTGCTCTTACTATCTTACTATGTCTTCTTTTAGCTTCTGATATATGTATACACTTAAATACTTTGCGTCTTGGAAATGAGAAATCACAATAAATGTTGGCTCCAAAATCTTCTTTTCTTGTGTTGTAAATTGCTAAAAAGATTTGTTTCGGAGAAGCAAAAGTTTGGTTAAAGATGGACAACGAGTTTTTGAACTAAAATATTTTAAATGCTACCAAACTGAGAAGAGCAAATAGACAAACATGTTTTAGTTTGAAAATGAATTTGTCTCCAGAAAAGGTTTGCCAAGAATATCTGCTGAATCAGCTCTTAATTTTAACCAACATGTCTAGATGTGGTGATGTTATTTGGAGATCCCCAAATCAAAAAGGAGGAAAAATGAAGAAAGGTGTAGTATTACGTGTGTGATACACACAATCTGGAGACAATGACGAATGTATCTTTCAACTTTGAGCTTAATATCAAAAGAGTAAAATGGAATGGTTTATTACCACCCTCTTTCGAAGTAATTTCAAGTGCATGTATTGGATTGATAATATTTTTGGTTGCTTCCTTCTTAGAGACAACTTGACAAAGTCTTCTGGTCGTTCAATGTTGAATGTCAACCCTGATTATTGCCATCAAAGAAATCGGAGAGAATAAATGATAGGATGTTCTTCGTCATTCAGAATCCTAAGGTCCCTTTAAGATTGTTCGCCAAATCAATTAGGCATCCACAGGCTGACAGGCTAACTTTTATTCGGCATTATTATCAGCAAAACATTTCTTTTGAATGGAAAAAGGAGTTATTTTATGGATAGGAAGGCAAACAAGAAATACATGCGCCAAGGATTCAAATTGATAAAGCTCAAAGAAAGTCTATGCAATTGTCATCATTGTTATCACCAATACATTTCTAATGTTTTTATTTCTCTTATCGTTGGCTTCATTTTCTATGGCATTTCTAAAATGATTTATTAGACATTTGAATTTGGATCTTATTCCGTTGGGAACAACCCTAACATAAGGTGTTTCTTGTGACTCATGCTATTTTTGTCTCAGGGAGATGGTTGCTTATATCGCTAACACACTAATTTTTATCCTGAGGTAAGGGTATATTTTGGCATCTTTACCTGAACAAGTTTGTCCTCTCCTTGCTTGATTGACGTCCTTATTTTAAATATAAGGATGACAATGTGCATTGCATGGCTTCCCCCTTGTTGGTTTTGCTCCGTTTTCTCTGTTCATTTCTTTTGCATTAGTGCATAATAATATTAGTGTATTTAGACTGTCTTTATGGCACTGATACAGCATTTTCACTATGCTTCTATTCATTCTTCAATTGTCACTTAACTAGCAGGTCATCAGGATCTGTGATTTGGAGAATACGAAAATCTTAAAATACTTGTTGTCTTTTCCCTCAATTTCAGTACGTTGTTTATGTGCTAAGGTACATATTTTCCTAAGCAGAATTTGGGGAAAGTGGTTTTGGGCTAAGGTACATATTTTTATATACAAAATTTGGGAAAGAAAAGTGTGCATTTCTGTGTTGCCAAGAAGTTGGTGACAATTTTGATGGGAGGGGGAGGGATGTTTGTTACACATGGTGGGTTGCTAAAGGGTGGGGAGGAAGTTGGGGGAAATGAAAAGTCAGGATTTTGGTGTCAGCATAGGGAGATACTGCTCCCATAGAGGAGATGGTTGGGGAATTTGGTCTACAATTTTCTTCTTGTTAACTAGCCACTTAACTGGTGTGCCACATAGAAAATCTGAATATCCTTAATTTGGTTTCATGCATGTTCTAAATTTATTGCTTTAATGTTATTGGAGAGTATTCTTAGTTGTTTGAAATTGTTATTTAAGTTTTTTGGGTTGCATTTTTTTAGCTTTTATATTTTCATTTTGGCACTCAAGATGCTGTTACTAATTATGATGATGCCGGTATTTTTTTTGAGTTAGTATTTATGAAGTTCTAGAAGTCAATAGACCCCCCATCATTTTTGGTGTTTAAAAATAAGAAGATATCTTCAGATTTCATTTTGTTCTACTTTTGGACTTCAGTGTTACATAAATTTATGGAAAAATTACCAATAGATTCTATTTTTAATGTAAACAATAATTATGTCTTATAAACTTTTTAAGACCAAAAGGTCTTGCTTTTCTCAATTAAATCTAATGTCCTGAGCACATCAACCCCATTTTACCTTTCCTATACCCAAAAACTCTTTTCCTGAAAACATACTGTAAACTGTTTTGTTCTTTATTTCAGAATCAATTAATTGCAAACAATAAAACATATAAGTTGGAAGTTTTTCTTTGTCGCCCCTATAAAACTTTAGTTCTAATTTGATTACCTCATTTTTTGTAGTATTCGTATTAGGGTATAAAATTAGGGTATAAGTTTTTCCAAGATTGTACTTGGAGATAGTAGATTTTCTATTTGTAAGTAAAGGAAATTAGTTTTAGAAAATCAAAGGGAAAAATGGAAAAGGAAGTTCTTAGGAATTAGTTGCCAAGAGTAGGACTTATTAGTCCTTGACAAGCTATATAGGACTTAGTTATAGTTTAAACTTTAAAGTATCTCGTATACTTTTACTCAATGACATAATGACCTTTTTAGTTCTGAATAAAAAATTTGCGGTGAGTTTGCCTATATTATATTGTTCTATGCATGTTGATTCTGTAATCACCAAATGACAATCTTTGCGTAGTATGAGTAAAACAGATGCTCATCATTCAAGTTTGAGCCTCGAACATAAATGAGTCATTCCTCTCAAAAAATGGAGTTGTAAGTTTAACTTATCCGTGCACCAGTTGTTAGATATTTGTTTCTGGAATCTGATAGAAATATATACTAGTCTAATCTGCATGGTATTTTTGGTCCCGCATATTTTGTACCTTTGGGAGTGAGTAGTCATTTCAATAAATCATAGGGAGTTACCGAAAGCATTCATGTAAATCTGAATTCTTGTGTTTGTTTTGTCTTTGCAGTGGAGTTGTCATAGCTGAAGGTGTTCTCAAAAGTGAGAGCATACTCAAAACCCATGGTACATTGGCTTTAGACTGTGTTCTTTGCATCACAAGGGAAAATTTTGTCTTTCTCATTCAATATCCTTGAAGCTCCTACTAATGAAAGTCAATTATTCTCAGACAATTCATGGGGTTACCTCTTCCTCCTCTACGTGCTTGTCCAAATCTCTCGAGTTATAGTTGTTGCATTATTGTTTCCATTTCTCCGATATTTTGGCTATGGTCTGGATTGGAAAGAAGCTATTATCCTTGTCTGGTCTGGTTTACGGGGGGCTGTAGCACTGTCACTTTCCCTATCAGTTAAGGCAAGTTGTGCGTGATTCTTGTCTTTTGTTTTCACTTTTTTCCTATTCTAAAGCATTCTTTTGCTTTGCTTTGTATTTCTTGAGTTTATTATGTCATAATTTCTGTAACATTTCTTGATCAACCTAGCTACCATGTTACACGTGACTTCATGTTTCTTTCATGCATTGCCGCTCTCCAGACCTCGCTAAAACAATGTTCCTATTCAGTTTTTTCCTTAGCTGTATTGCTTTGATAACTTATACATGGTTATCTTCACTAATTACATATCTTCATGATGACTTCTGATTCATTCACAAGGATTCTCATTTTATTAAGGTTAGGCATTTCTAGTCCAAAGAGTAATGATTCTTGACAGGTCTACATTTTAACAAGAACATAAAGGGTCAATTGCTAGTTCCGTAAATATCTATTTTTTCACTTCTTGATCTAGTCTTAAGTGAATATCTGCTATTCTATTACTGTGGCCTGTTTCTAAAATTTATGACGCCCTTGTTTTTCCAGCGTAGCAGCGATAATTCACCATTGATCAGTTCTGATACTGGAACTCTGGTATGTAATATGCTAAGATCTTTAATTGCATGAAATGCTAGTTAGCAATAGAGAATAAGCACCTGTGCTGATACTTATGCGTCCATGATCATTTTGGCATGTTGATTTTATGACACTCTTTCTTATTTTTGGCAGTTTGTCTTCATGACTGGTGGAATAGTTTTCCTTACGCTTATGGTCAATGGGTCTACTACGCAGTTTGTTTTGCAAATTCTAAATATGGACAAGTTATCAGCAGCCAAGGTATGGTTGTTCTTTATCTATATTCTTCATCTGTCTATCATGAATCCATAGTTACTAGTTGTTGCAGAAGTAAGCAATTTAAATAATGGTTTCTTTGTTAACCTCAAGGATATGTAAATAGAGAGCATAATCATGTTACTATGGTAGGTGCAGAAGAGCATAATCATGTAATTATGGTAGGTGCAGAAGAAAATAACTTTTTATCTCTTTCTTCAGTTTTGGGTGTTATTTACACAGTATTTTTAATGAAGTAAAAAAAAATCTATGACTGAGCCAAAATGAAAACCAGTTTTTTCTCATTTACACCCATTTGCAGTTTGGCAGTCCTAAACTATACAATTAAGTGATGGCTTCTTCTTAACCTCATGGAGACAGAGGCTATAATGAAAGATGACAACATCTGAAACAGCACGTAATTATGTATTATGGAAGAAGCAGAACAACAGCGCATCATATTTTTCTTCATTTTCATACATATTGCACCTAATGAAGCAAAACTCTTTGCCCAGGGGTGGTGACAACCAGTTTCTTCCATTGTGCATGAATTACCTTTTTTGACAAGCTTTCTACGTGTATCACCATTCACCAGTGTCTTTAAGCTTTACCTAGACTGGAAGATTTTCTTTCTGGTTTGAGTTGTCTGGTCCCGAGTTCAAAGAGCTGCTCCTAAGATCATTCTCTCTCAAGCAATTTCTTGCACATTAGTACACATCTTTTATTGTGGAGAATAGCCACCTTCTCTGTTGTTTTCTATTTGCACCTCGTTCCTTCCTCGACTCCCAGACAAAATGACTAAGCCTCACTTGACAATATAAAGGACATATTGGCTTTGTTCCAATTGATATTGTTGGTCATCTTAGGTAAACTGAAACTGATCAAGTGATCCCATTTGTAGAAATCCCTGAATGTTTGATTAAGCTTTGAACAGAGTGTATTACTTTTTTCTCTTCTAATTTCTTTTGACTTGAAAATATTGTGCATATTAGGAATCTTTCACTTCCCAATCTCTTTTTGTTAGTTTTAGCTTAACTTTTTTATTCAACCGTGTTAATTGGCAAATTTTATGTCGTTTTCCCCTTTAATCATCTTTGACATTGAGTCTTTTTTTGTGTGTGCAAGTTCGACCCATGTATGTTCAGAATCCACATAGTGGGATAAAGGCTTAATAGTTGTTGTTGTTATTTTGTGCATGTACATCTGTATGTTCAGAATCCACTTTTTTGTCTTCACTTATGTAAAACGGTTCTGATTTTCCTTTCCAAAATGCTGTCAGAGGCGCATATTGAAGTATACAAAATTTGAAATGTTGAACAAAGCGCTGGAGGCATTCAGTGATCTTGGAGACGATGAAGAACTGGGACCTGCTGATTGGCCCACTGTCAAAAGATATATTTCAAGCTTAAATGATGTGGATGGTGAACGAGTTCATCCGCACACTTCATCTGAAGACACTGTTAATTTAAACCATACGAATTTGAAAGATATTCGAGTGCGCTTCTTGAATGGTAAGTAGTTTTATGATTGCTCTTTTCTTCCCGCAATGCTATACCTGATCACTGGTTTATTTCTTTTCATTTTATTTAATTTTTCAAAATTTAACAATCGGTATATCCTAAACTTTTCCTGCTTTAATCCCTGTGTTTAAGGGCTTTATACTACTGCTTCTGGCAATTCTCTGACAGTATTCTTGTATTATCTTCACATCATGGGTAACACTGTATAGATTTTGGAAAAAACTTGACGATACAGTTGGACAGTAAGTCTTGAATATACTTTTCTCAAGTCAATTAAGTTCTGCAACCTTCAAAGTAAACCACCTTATTGGAGGTTTGGTGCGTCATTAAATTCTTACTTGCAACCATCAACAAATGGTTCAAACAAGGACTTACTAAAAACTTTCTCAATCAACTCGATTCCCATGTCTAGGAAATTTTAACAAAATCATGAGCTTAGCATGAGTTGGGTAATGTATTAAGATGTTTCTGAATAGAAGTCATTAAGTTCGATTTTCAAAATCAGTCTCTTCCGAATTACACTGGGAATCTATTGATAGTAAATAATTTTTAGTTACCAACAAGAACCTTTGCTGGTATATTGTGGACCAACAAGAAGAAAGAAATGATTGAGTATAGGCTTGATTCAATTGAATTTTAGGGATATAAGCGTAATAAGACCAGTATTAGTTATGTTCAATTTTGGGAAGTGAGCACTAATTATTTGGGATGGGCTGTAGTCAATTCATGCAAACAAAGCCTGGGTTGATTCCAGTAAAAAAGTATAAATAAGTTTTGGCTCATTAATTCGTTATTTTATCTAACTATGAAGGGTCCATAAGGGTTCCTCAACAATATAGAAACTCATGAAGTCCAAGGTTCAATGCATATTTCAAGTGCCAAAAATTCCATTTCATTGCCTAAAACATGTCAATTTGTCTTTTACTTCTGGCTTCTATTATTTCAATTGTAGACAGCAAGAACTTTATTACATATGCTACAAAGTTCTTAAGATCAATACTTGTTAAACATTAACTTCAATGATAAATCAACTTGATGTAATTCAACCACATGTAAAAATTGACTGGGTCTCAAGTGATTAGTGCAATTTACTTAGCACTATGGCTTATCTCTTACTGTGACTCAAATGCATAAAATACTTGGACATGATTCCTGTTCTTTCTTTCCTTTTTTTTTCCTTTTTCTACTTCACTTTTGCTGAAAATTATAATCTGAGGAGTGGGAAAACCCACATTCTTTCTAATATAGTGGCAGCTAAAATTGAAAGAGTCCATGTGGAAGATACAAAACAATATCAAATGATAGTTCACTAACTAAAATAAAAAAAACTTCACCTCGCTGGTCAAGTTGCTTCCTTTTTGTAAGACGGAGATGCTCAGTTTGATGTCTATGTTTCAAATGCTCATGTATGAATTGCTCTGTCATTGCTTACTAAGGAAATGACATTTCCAAAGGCTTTTTTAAACAACACAGTTGAGTGTTTTAAAACATTGTTGTTCGAAAGCATCGTTAATGGAGAGTTCCCTAAAAGTTTTCTCAAGTTGAACAGTCGAAATGTAAGTATAGGTGTTCAAGCTGCTTACTGGGGGATGCTCGATGAAGGAAGGATCGCTCGAGCTACAGCCAATTTACTGATGCAATCTGTTGATGAAGCCCTTGACCTGGTATCTCAAGAGGCTTTGTGTGATTGGAAAGGTTTAAGTTCTTATGCGAATTTTCCCAATTATAACAATTTTTTTCAAACAAGCATCGTCCCCCAAAAGCTTATAACTTATTTCATTGTTGAGAGACTGGAATCTGCATGCTACATTTGTGCTGCCTTCCTTCGTGCGCATAGAATTGCCCGACAGCAACTACATGACTTCATTGGTATGTATTTTGTGGTACCTTGAATAATGCACTTTATTTTCTTTTTCTTCCTTCGAGTTGTCACATATTCTTGTTTGATCACGTAATTACCACCTCATCCAAAGGTTAGAATGTTAGAATGTTAGAAGTAGAATATAATTTTTGCATATGCTTGAGCTGGGCTGCTTAAGAGGTATATGTAATTGGCAAAGAATATATCGCTTTTCTACTTATAAACTTTGTTTCATCTGCTTGATGTCTGTTAAATTTGAGTTGTGCGTCTCGATGCTACTATCTTTTTAGTGAACAAATGCTCTACAAATATCTTAAGCATTCATCATCAATGTAGGAGATAGCGAAATTGCATCCCTTGTGATCAAGGAAAGTGAGGAACAAGGAGAAGCAGCAAAGAAGTTTTTGGAAGAAGTTCGTGTTTCTTTTCCTCAGGTTTGTACATTTCTAAATGATAATGCTTTGTTTACTTGAATTTATGAATTAAGAATATCAGTATACTCCCCAATACATGTTCATATTTCCTTCTTATTTCATTATGAAATATAGTTTGGGTTAGACTTGCTCTTTCCCCTATATATGTAGTTCTACATCTTACTTTTCCTTGGAGAAAAAGTTTTCCTTTGAAGTACTTAAATAACCTAACTAGTTTCCTCTCAGTATTGTCTTGCTGGGAACTGGGAAGGTTCTGCATGCATGATTGGTCTGGTCAGCATCTTTAAAATTATCTAGCATTTTTACTTATAGACATTTTTTCAGGTACTGCGTGTTGTCAAAACTAGGCAAGTAACGTATTCAGTGTTGAATCACTTGATTGATTATGTCCATGAACTTGAGAAGATTGGCTTATTAGAAGAAAAAGAGATGGTTCATCTTCACGATGCTGTCCAGGTAATATACTTGCTCTTTGTTAATGATAATATTACTAGTGTTCTTACAGTTGACATTGATGTTTTATGCAGACTGACTTGAAAAAACTCTTAAGAAATCCTCCTCTAGTAAAAATGCCAAAGATACGTGATTTGATTAATGCAAATCCCTTGTTGGGAGCCCTTCCTTCAGCAGTCCGTGAGACACTTATAGATTCCACTAAAGAAACAATGAAACTACGTAGCTCAACACTTTATAAGGAGGGATCCAAACCTAATGGTGTTTGGCTCATCTCAAATGGAGTAGTAAAGGTAATGAACATCTTTCATTTTGGTTTACAGATGAAAACAGGAATTTCTTCATTAACCGTTTCAGACTTCAATAATGAGCATTTAGCATATCGGAGTTTTATTTTTCAGTGGACAAGTAAGAGCACAAGAAATAAGCATTTGTTGCATCCAACATTTACACATGGGAGTACTTTGGGCTTGTATGAAGTGCTTGCTGGAAAGCCTTACATATGTGACACTGTCACAGATTCCGTGGTTCTGTGTGTCTCTATCGAAGCTGAAAAGATACATGCAGCGCTCAGATCTAATCCTGCAGTAGAAGAATTCTTTTGGCAGGTAATATGCAGCTTATATTTTCCTCTCAGCTTCCAGCAGCTCTAGTAAGGGCTTCTTTTGCATGGATATTCTGCAGTCTGTGTCAAAACCACCTGTTGACATTACATCAAAACCATTTTTACATGAGGGGAAGAAGCATATTGATGTTCATTGTCGTTTTGTTCAACAAACTATATCTAGAACTAATGATTAGAATAGGTAATGCAAAGTATATACATTATTTAGCTGACTCGTTAACTGAACCTTTGAGGGGTCCTTGAGGGTAATACATTTGTAACAAGCTAATGACCATAATGTACATGCTCTTAGCGCTATTGAAAATTTGTGATGTTAGTAGGCTCACACCTGAAGGTACTTCAATGAGAATAGCTTGCCCATTTTTGGTAGATTTGAAATTTCCAGAACACCTGTATAATGAATTATGGATGGCCACACAGAACATTTCATGTCTAAACTGTACTATTATGCAATGTTATCCTTGCATTTGAGGTACATATCATATGCCTCTTACCTTGCCCATCTAATGATAGAGTAAAACATATATATGCATGAGATTCCAAATATCTTTAGAGGTCTGTACTTCAGTAGACCTCAATTTTTAGAAGTTTCCCATTTTTTTTTTTTATTCTGCAGGAAAGTACCATCGTTCTATCCAAAATCTTGCTTCCCCAGGTATTTGACAAATTAACAATGCACGATCTTAGAGCTCTTATTGCCGAAAGGTCAAGTATGAGTATATACATTAGGGGAGAAACGTTTGAAATTCCTCAGCATTCTGTGGGGTTTCTGTTGGAGGGCTTTGTAAAATCTCAAGGTCTCCAAGAAGAATTGCTTACGTCTCCAGCAGCATTATGTCCTTTACTTGTGGATCAAAGCTTTCAAAAATCTGAAACATCAGGTATTTCAAACTGCATCTGGAATTTTATATTGTATGCATGCTGATACATTTTACTGTCTTATGGAGTGCTGGACAATGGTATATCTGTGTTGCCGCTGCATTTTATATTTCTGTTTTATTTTAGAAGTTCCTAAATTGCTTTCATAATTAATAGCCATTGTAGGCGATGTTCAATTAGCATCTAATTTTGAATTCAAGATAATAAATTGCTTCAGAGATTCAAATTACTGTGGAATTTGGAGCGACAAAGCAGTGGTTAACTTGAAAACACGTGTTTGTAACTCCACGAAATGATAAATAAAGAGTTAAATTGATGCATGCTTTTGTGGAGAGCAATTGTTGGAACAGGGTTCAATGATTTATTCGTGCGATAACTTAGGTACAATCAATTCTTTGAGATCTTGACCAAGAAAATCCCTTTTCTGTCCTATCTGGATATTGGAGCTCATAAGATGTGGCCAATGATTTTCTTTCCTGATTCCATGCAGAATGCTAGTACTCAGTAGCTGCCATCAGTCGACTTTGATGATTGAAACTATGATTACTGACTATATTGATGATATCTTTATTCCTTTAGAACAAGGTGCTGGAGCAGCCAGTTTTTCTCATCGAGCATTGTGCTTTCAAGTTGAGACAAGGGTAAGAGTGATTTTGTGTGATATTGCGGGATTTGAAGCCAATAGAGCCCTTCAGAGAAGATCATCATCACTTATATCTCATTCGGTTGATAATCCCTCTGGATCCCTAGCTAGAGAGCATGGTGGTCTAATGATTTGGTCCGAACAAGTTTTCGAATCAAAACTCCGTAAGAATGATTCGGAAAAGGCTAATGAACAAAACAACTTATCAGCTCAAGCTATGCAGCTGAGTGTCTTTGGCAGCATGGTAGGTCCAATTGTTTTGTCTTACTTCATCATGTGTTTGATTTCACATATATCCATTGATCGTTTTTTTTCCTCTGGGTTTCTTGGGGACAAATATCATCGGTTTTTACCACATCCTGAGGATAAACACTCTGTATTTGCAGGTTCAATTTTCTTATAACTTCTTATTCATAGATTGCTGGATGAAGTGTATAAAATCTAGGAACAGATTAAAGGCTTATTTAGTTTTTTGTTGCTTCTCCATGGAACTAATTGATACAAGTATATATGGATATAATAGAATAACAAGAAAAGAGGCCGACATCAAATTGTACTGGAGCTTTGTCTTTATTTTGAGCTTCAACTAAGTTGTCATCCTGAGTCTTCTGCAGTTATTAACTTAATATTTTGAGAACTTTCTTGTTGAACTGCCTTTGGGTGGCACGGTACATGATAACTGACAACTCCCCAATGTATTTACTTGCTGAAATGTTGCACATGAATCAGGTAGATAACGCCAGACAGTGTGCTCAACGTTTTTCTGGGAGTGCTAAATCTCAGCCAGTACATAGTCACTCATGTCCAAGAGTTCCATCAAATTATGTGAGGCCACTTGTTACTGTCAAATCGGAAGGATCCTCCACCATTAGAAAGAAGC
Organism: Ophiorrhiza pumila; assembly: GCA_016586305.1. NCBI lineage: Eukaryota > Viridiplantae > Streptophyta > Magnoliopsida > Gentianales > Rubiaceae > Ophiorrhiza > Ophiorrhiza pumila. The sequence continues at coordinate 5,473,491 of BLIW01000011.1, forward strand.
TAAAAGTTCCATCAAATAATGTGTGGCCTCTTGTTTCTGTCAAATCAGAAGGGTCCTCTATCATTAGAAAGACGCTAGAAGTTACAGAAGGCAGACCTCAAATACAAGACTTGGGTTCGATAGAGAATCAAGCTAGGGATGACTCGAGTGATGAATCTGGTGATGAGGATGAACACATCATTAGAATTGATTCACCAAGTAGGCTTTCTTTTCGCCTTGCATCCTGAATTGAGTAAACTGCTGTTATTGTATTGAGTTTATGTCTTTTTATCCCCTTTTAGGTACTTGTATCATAATTTTGTTGTCCCTGTACTTATATAGTGCATATCTACACTCTATTTAAAAGTGAGGATTGTTTTTGTAGTCTTAGCATATGGTGGTGGTATATTTTTGTTCCGAAATTGACATTTTAATCACAATGCCAAAGTTTTGTTAGCTTGTATTAATAAATGTATACAATATATGAAGAAAGTGATGACTTGTGATTAATTATTGCTATGTTTTACATTTTAATTTAGCATTTGTCCTGATGTATGAATTGATGGACAAAATGTCTTGCAATTTAGATATAAATTCAAGAATAAAAGGTTAATGTGGCTCTTTAAACCGATTAATTACAAAATTCTTGTATGTCTATTGTGGATAAAAACATTGATCCAATTGGACTAAATTCAAAAAAATAAAGTGAAAAGATAGGGATTCTAGCACTAGGACGAGGAGTATAATCGGTTTTCCGAGCAATAGGACTTGGGGAGGGGTTGTATAAGCTGGTAACATGTTTAACTATAAGTTCATTTGCTAACTGCTGTTGCATAATTGTCTAAACTTTCACAAAGGAACAATGCAACATGCTGTATAGCAATTAAAAACAGCCCACAACTTTTAAGAGAAAACAAAGGAAACAAAATCCTAATTAACTGTTATGTTCTTAGTGTGTTCATGGAGGATACATCAAATTGGAGTAATTTTTGTTTGAACATTCCTATCATATTCAAAATATTGGAAGGAATCACAATCCCTCAATTAAATTCACTCCTGACACAGAATGTAGAATATTACTGATAGCTTAAACACATATCCACTTTCCTTCTCTCTAAGTATATATAACTGCATCACTGCAATGCCTGGTTTACTAGTGTACAGCGCCTTCACTAAGTTTAAGTCAGATACTAATTGGAATTTCATGAACTTCCTTTTATGATCTTGTAAGACTTTACCACAGGCTTTTTAACTCTATATAGGTATAAACAGCACTGAACATGAAGCTTGAAGTTCTCTTTTTTATGCTTCATAAAGCATTCCAACCTCTATACAATAGGGCAGTGGCACTCCCAAAGCTGGGAGTGCTGACCTGCAATTACTGTGCAGAATTTCATAGAAAGTGAGCATAGTTTTGTCAAACCACCTACAATTCTTACCAATATGAAACCTTGTCTTCCCACGTACATGAACAAGACCAGCAAGCTCAGCCTCTTGTATGTCAGAAATTTCTTCATCTATGGAAGTAGCTGATGGTATATCATCAAATGAATTGGATATATGAGCTTGTAAGCTATCTGTAACTTGACGAATAAACTCATCCCCTTCAAGACTAAGAGAATCTGCATACCCGTACTGAATCAAACAACCATAAACCCCTTTGATGCCCAATTTTTTGACAATAAATCTCTCCCCTGGGGGAACTTTTGGAACCAGTACATATCTAAGAGTTGTAAAAACAGTGACATTGTGGAGAGACCTCATATTCTTTATATAATGGCCAAGTAAAGGGGTTAGGCAATCTTGAATGTTGGAATAGAAAAACAGAAGTCCAGGAATCCTGTGGACAGTTGGATCAGATAGCAGTGTTTTAAGTCTGGTCTGGTCTATCTTGTGTGTTAACTCATACTCCATCTTTCTCTGCCTTCCATAGAACCAACAGAACATAATCAAAGCAAGTACAAGCGAAATGAGAAATGGAATCCAACCACCTTGTGGTACTTTGGTGAGCACAGAACTCACGTAGACTGCCTCCATCGTGAAAAATATACTGAAGTAAAGTGCCACTAGAACAGTTGGAGTTCTCCAGATGATAATCATGACTAAGGTTAGCAATATAGTTGTAATAAGCATTACCATGGCAACAACAACTCCTGTAAAGACCAATGTAGGACTTAATCAGTGAGTATCATATTAGGTAAATTTTGCTCACTATAATTTATTTCTCCGCCTTACCTATCTTTCTGAACACAACAAAAACGGATTGTACAGTTTAGGTCCAAGTTTCTTGGCTATATGTTAAATGAAAATTTTCATTGGCATAACTAAAATTCTCATCACTTCTGCTCCGTGAACATGATCATGAGTAAGACAGAAGAAATTGAAGAAGCCAACTCATAAAAGAAATAAAGAGTGAAGAACATATTTCTTTCTCACCGAAAGTATTTCCAATATCTTGTCCATTCCCAAATATTAGTATGACAGCAACACAGAGAATCATGAGAATATAGTTGACCTCTGGAGAATACACCTCTCCTTCTCGCTTGTTCGACGTGTGGACTATCTTTACACGAGGAAAATAATCGAGTGTAACCGATTGCTTGATAATAGAAAAGGTGGCTGAAATCAATGTCTGACTGGCAACAATGGCTGCCAATGTGGCTATAATAAACATAGGCCAGTAAACAGCAGATGGTATAAACTTGTAAAATCCATCAGCAATGTCATTTGGATGTTTGATCAGATAAGCAGTCTGCCCAGCATATGTCAAAACTAGGGATGGATATATTGTGAAAAGAAAAGCTATCTGTGAGAAAGAAATGGAGTTAGGAGCCACATAAACCAAACAACAGAACTTAAAAATGACAAACTAGAGGTCGTATATGTACCTGAATTGAACTCCTATTAAAATGACCAAGGTCTGCAAACATTGCCTCAGAACCTGAATGCTAGTAAGAATTAAGATCCAAAATGATGAACAACAACAACAACTAAGCCTTTATTCCACTAAGTGGGTTCAGCTATATGGATCACATTTTGCTACCGTGCACGATTACACAATTTCTAATGTGATCCATATTATAGGGTTTTGACAAAAGTTTTACACCAGCTGTCAGCCTGTCACAACCTTCCTCATTTTTTGGGACTTAAAACCGGTTACTTATAGACAGACAGACTGCGTAAAACTAGGTGGAGTTTTCCAAAATGATTAACAACGGATAAAAAAAAAGAAGAAAAAACAAAGATAAGTGGGAAGAGAGACATCAGCATTCAATTCATTAAATCAGAGTTGTACCTGTGATACAAAGGATGATACCACTGAGCAACAGCCAACCTTCTTTTCCATTTCTTTGGAAGAAAGTAAATATATAATGTGGTGATATTGCCTTGAATATGCTGGGATAGTGCTTTACAATTCTATATATTCCTACAAGAGGAGTAGTGAGTGTCCATGCCCCCATTATAGGAGAAAACAAGAAACTCACTTTTGAGGTACCAAACTTTTGCATGAGGAATAAAGCAATGAGAATTATTGCTGAGAGACCTTCCACCATTGCTGCAAACCGAAAACTCAAAACTTCAATTCGAGTTCTTGTTTCATAGAAACATGCAATGAATGGATTCTGAAAACTTAGAAGAACCTAAGCATCTCTTTGCATAGTTATAAATGACTAGGGATTGCTGTGGCAAACTTCATTAGAGTTCTGGAAAAAATGTGCATTTGAACTTACTGTCGTTGAATGATTGATATCGCGCTCGAATACCTTGCATTGCTGACAACACTGAGCAAAGCTCAGAGTAGAAATTTATTAATAGGATTTTAGTAGAAGAGAAAGCAACAAAAACTTCTTAAAGCAATAAGCAGATCATGTAATGAAGGGACAGTAGTTAAACGAACCTGAAATTGCAGGGGTGAGTACACCATCGCCAATCAGCATGCAAAGGCCTAAAATTGCAAGAAAAAGCAACAACCTTCTGGCAACCATGCTCTGTTCAAAAAATTTACCAAGTCCAGTTTGTTTTTGAGCAGTGCTTGAATTTGCACTTGGATGTTTTGTAGAAAGTATACCAATGTTTATATTCCTACACAGTAATGAATAAAGGGCAAAAGTTCCACCTGCACAATTCCATGCGTTTCCATGTCAAGATACAGGTACAAGACTATGTTAAGCGAAAGCAATAAGTTGTGGCTCATTACTGATGCATTTTCGTAAATCCTTTATTCCATTTCTTTACGTGGACAACAACTAATTTTTTATTCTACTAAATAAATATGTTATCTGTATCATAAAATATAACGAAATTTACATTGGCTACCAACCTGTCTCAACCTTCTTTTTCGAATTTAGCACAGGTAGGCTGACTCAAAATCTAATTATTTTTCATTGTTTTTCTCATCAAAGATGCATTAAATCTATTTTCTGCAAAAAAAAAATATGAGTACAAATGGATCTTTCAAGAAGCACTACGCAAGAATATCTCAGATTTATCTTCTCAATTTGCGACCCTATTCAACACTAAGTATTATATATATGATGTCACTTAGTGTCTTGACCTTATTCTAATTATAAGTTTGTGTGCTCTGCTAATTCCTTTGAGCAAATTCCTCAAATTAGCCTAATCTTAAATTACACCAACAGCAATTAATACATGGGGTCAATCGACTATGTAATAAAACTTTACACTAACGTACGTAACTCTTCTCATTTGCTCAAATTTGGAACTGACTATTTATACGTCACTCAAAACTTATTTCGCAAGAAGAACAAAGTTGTGAAGGAAAAAAATGGTAAGAAAAAAAAATTTATTTGTAAGCCATGTGAATTTGTCTGTACCTTCACCCTGATCATCAGCTCTAATATCAACATTAGCATACTTGACAACTCCAATTAGACTAAGAGTCCAGAACATAATGCTGAGGATTCCCAAGTAGTTCTCTTCTGTTGGTGATTTCAATTGCATTGAAGGAAAAACATAGAGTGGAGATGTAACAAGCCCACCAAACACAACTCCTAGTGTCCTGTATGCAAGTATCATAGTCTTCCATTTTCCTGTTTCCTAAAACCAAAGATAGATGTATGCAAAAATTAAAACCAGTTTAAAACACTATGAATAAACACACAAACAAACCACCATCACCACCAATAACAATTAAACCTTTATTCTACTAAATGGAATCGGCTATATAGATAACAATTTATCACGGTGCTCGGATGATTTCTAATATGATCCATATTATAAGATATGATAAAATTTTACGATAAATGCCAATTCATCACAACTTTCCTCCTTTTACCGAGTTTAGAGCCTGAATCTTATAAACAAACAGATTGTATATAAGTAGATAGAGTTAATAAACACACCAACAAAAGAGAAGGAAAAAAAAACACAGCAAAGATGCAGAGGTACTTGCATAAACACAAACCTAAGAACTAAAGAGGCCGAAACAGTTCACATTTGAGACTTCTGATTACAACACAATCTAAAACAATGGGTAATATATATACGGAAAGATAAGGAGAGAAATAAAAATAAATTATAGCCAAAGTAGACATTTTTCAGGAGATTGATGAATCATGCTCACAAAATATCAGGCAAATATGTGCGTGTCATCTTGATTCTTGACAATATTTTGTGAGCTTATGGCCACATCTTATTTTTGCATGCCAATAACATTTACATGCAACCATGCATTAACAGTGGCCACATTAGTAAAAGGAAAAACCACGGAGGATATTGGGCAGCCATCTTCGCAATTTTTTTTCCCCTTTTAGTAATAAAAATGAAATTTTCACATATTGTTGTGTTCAAAGAATAAAATCTTCCCTCCAAACACTTTAAAAACGCTAGCAAATCAAAATTTATCAATAAAGCTCTATTCTCAAGTCTCAACTTCTTCTACGTTGTGCTTTTTTTTTTTTTTTTGTTTTCCAAACTGATTTTGAAAAACTTGATTATTGAAAATATGTTGAAAATTTTAAACCATCTGTTTTAATATCTTGAAAAGTAAAAGCTGTTTTTTTTTCCCTTTACACAATCATGGGCTGCTTTTCAACCAAACATTTATTTATCTTTTTAGTTTAAAAAAAAAAATTAAAGCAAAAGTTGAAAAAACATCTTAATTAGATTTACAAGTTAGATATAGTTATGAATTATGATTAGTAACCATATAAGTTAAGTAGGCACACATCTATAAAAATATGTCAGTGTAATCCTTGATCATGACGAATACTTTAATTTGATAGTTATTAACTACTCAATATTTACTCAGACAAAAACGACATAGTAGAAGTTTGCCTTTCAAGTAAGAATTAGATTAAGGAAGTTATAATAGTGTATGACTGCATAGTGCTATACCTTGTGGTGCAAGGCTGAGGATGGAGATGGAAGATTGAAGTTATGCATGCCACTAATATTACTTGAGCCCACTTCTGGAAAATCATCATCAACCACCATCACCACCACATTAGACTGAGTTACAGCCAAATCATGCAGCTGGGGATGATGATGAAGGATCGAATTTAATCAAAAAGAAATCACACGAAAAATAAAAAAGATGATTTAGAGGCAGCAACACTTTTATTTCTTGAAACCAAGTCGTATTGGCTTTTCACAAAACTCACAAAGACAACAACTTTTGTTTTGGCTGTTGTACAAAACCAAATAACCCTATACCTCTATTTATAAGACAAAGACTTCCTAATTCATGTCAATAAGGAATTAGGAAACAAACCAAATAGAAACTTAACTATCCTAATTCATGTCAATAAGGAATTAGGAAACAAACCAAATAGGAATTTAACTAAACTAGTTTTAGGAAACTTAGTTTAATTCTACAAATGCCTCCCTTAAACTAAGTCGTCTTGCTTGGTCATCCCCAAAAGCTTCTTCAACTTCACAAAGGTCTCCATTTTTAATGCCTTGGTGAAAATGTCCGCCACTTGATCTTCAGACTTGCAATAGTTAATTGCAATCTCTTTATCTCGAACCAATTCACGAATAAAGTGAAACTTGATATCAATGTGTTTGCTCCGTCCATTAAACACTGGATTCTTTGCCAATTCAATAGCTGATTTGCTATCACAAAATACCGTAGTCGGACCATCTTGTTTATGTTGAAGAAATCCAAGCATTCTCCTTAGCCACAATGCTTGTGTAGCACTGTTTGACGCTGCAATATATTCTGTCTCCACTGTAGATAATGCAACCACTTGTTGTTTCTTTGAACTCCAAGAAAACACACCTGAACCAGTAAAAAATGAATATCCAGAAGTAATTTTTCGTTGAACTGTATCACCAGCCCAATCACTGTCTGTGAACCCAACAAGTTCAACTGGATCACCAGATGAATAAAGAAATCCATCTCCTTGAGTACCCTTAATGTACCTCAAATTCTCTTTGCAGCTTGCAAATGTGACTGTCGCGGATTTTTCATAAACCTGCTAATCAAACCAACACTAAAAGTAATGTCTGGTCTTGTAGAAGTCAAATATCTCAAACTTCCAACTATACTCTTAAAGTATGTCGGATTTACAGGTCCTCCTGTCCCTTCTTTTGTCAACTTCAAATTTTCCTCGCCTGGAGTCAATATTGATTTAACTCCATCCATCTTGAATTTTTTTCAAGACATCTCCTGCATATTTTTTCTGAGAGATAAATATGCCTTGTTCAGACTGTAAAACCTCAATTCCAAGGAAATAAGACATAAGACCCAAGTCGGTCATCTCAAACTGTTTAATCATGGCCTCCCTAAATTCAGCAATCATCTCCAGATTATTGCCTGTAAAAATCAAATCATCTACATACAAGCATATCAAAAGAACATCACCCCCACTAGATGATTTCACATATAAAGTATGCTCATATGGACATCTTTGAAAACCATGATCCACAAATAAAGAATCAATGCGAGTATACCACGCCCTTGGAGATTGTTTTAAGCCATATAAAGCTCGTTTCAACCTGTAAACCTTATTTTCCTGACCTTTTCTAACAAAACCAGCAGGTTGCTCAACATATACTTCTTCTTCAAGAACACCATTCAAAAATGTCGACTTAACATCCATTTGATAAATCCTCCAATTATTTTGTGCAGATAAAGAAATTATCAAACGAACTGTATCAAGTCTAGCAACAGGAGCAAATACCTAAAAATAGTCAATTCCAGGTTTCTGCTTGTAACCTTTAGCAACAAGTCTCGCCTTGTATCTCTCCACTTCTCCATCAGGTTTATATTTTGTCTTATAAACCCACTTCACTCCAATTGCTTTCTTCCCACTTGGAAGGTTTGTAAGCTCCCAAGTATCATTCTTCTCAATGGCATGAATTTCTTCACCCATTACTTGTATCCAACAATCTTCTCGAGCAGCATCCTTAAAGTCAACTGGGTCACAATCTGCAAATAAAGCAAAATTCACAACATCTTCATCAGATAAATCATCATTAGTATTATCACCCACAACATAATCCTGCAATCGAGCTGGTAATTGTCGTTGCCGTTGTGGTCGACTAGACTGTGCAGGAGTTATTTGCACACTTGAAGATGAAGGATCACGAGGTGGTTGTTCAACTTGCACTGTCTGCTGTCTATCCTCCTCAATTAATAAAGGTACTGGTGGTTGACCAACTGATGTTGTTGGTTCTTTAGAAGACCAATTCCATGCTCCTTGCTCATCAAAAGTAACATCTCTGCTCACAATTATCTTTCCTGTATCTGGATTAAATAATCTATAGACTTTTGTCTGTAGACTATAGCCAACAAATATGCACTTCTCTGCTTTATCATCCAATTTCTTCCTCAAAGCATCAGGAACATGAGAATAGGCTAGACAACCAAATACCTTTAAGTGACTAATATTTGGTTTCTTACCAGACCAAAGCTCGTATGGAGTCATCCCATGATTACACCTCATACCACATCTGTTCAAAATATAAACAGCACACGACACAGCTTCTGCCCAAAATTCCTTTAGCATGTTTTTTGCCACCATCATGGATCTCATCAAATCCATCACTGTTCTATTTTTTCTCTCTGCCACACCATTTTGTTGAGGAGTATACCTGTTTGTCATCTGATGTTTAATACCATGATTCATCAAGAATTTATCACACACAATATATTCAGTGCCTCTATCAGTTCTCAAAGCCTTTATGTAGAATCCAGTCTGTTTTTCTACATACACCTTGAATCTCTTGAAAGTATCACAAGCCTCAGATTTATTCTTCAGAAAATAAACCCAACATTTTCTACTAAAATCATCAATAAATGTGATAAAATATTTATTACCACCATTAGAAGGTACCTCCATTGAGCACAAATCTGAATGAACAAGCTCCAATAGATGACTAGCCCTCCAAGAATTACCTGTTTGGAAAGAATGTCTGTGCTTCTTTCCCTTAATACAAGATTCACACTGTCTAGGAGAAAAATCAAGTGAATGCAGCCCCAAAACCATACTCTTCTTGGACAGAGAATTTAAACCACCAAAATTGAAGTGACCAAATCTCATATGCCACAACCATGCATCATTAGAAATAGTGGAACTAAAGCAAGATGAATCACCATAATTCAGAGTTATAGGGAACAGTCTACTATGATTCATATTCACTTTTGCAATTAATCCCAATCGTGCATCACTGATCATACAAGTTCCATGTTTAAAATTCAAATCATACCCCTTTTCAAATAACTGTCCAAGACTCAACAGATTATGATAAAGATTGGGTACATAGAACACATCACCAATAAAGCTTGTCGACCCATTTTTCAAAGTAATAGGTATACTCCCTTTTCCAAGAACAGGTACAACTGTATTGTTTCCAAATTTAACTGTGCTTTTAAATGATTCATCCAAATTAGAAAATAACTCCTTTTCTCCAGTCATGTGATTACTACAGCCAGAATCCAAATACCAATTACTATTCTTTGTTTGTTCACATTCAGCAGTAGAAAATAAAACAGCCTCTTGTTTATTCCCATCAGTTTCAGCAATTTGGACAGCACTTCAGATTTTGCACCCCAACAATCTTTTTTATAATGGCCAAATTTTCCACAATTATAGCATTGAATTTTACTCTTATGGGAATTATTAGACTGTTGAAAAGTAAATCCACTATTTTCTCTCTGTTGGAAAAATTTGTTACCTCTACCACGACCTCGGTAATTATTTCTACCGCGTCCTCTTCCTCTGAAATTTTGGCCATGAGCATTTGTCACAGAAACATTTGAATTGTTCTTTAATTTATCTGTTTGTGCCTGCAATGCCTATCCGGAGTCTCCTTTTCCACAGAATCATTCAATTTTCCATTAATGCGCTGTTCATGTGTAATTAATCTGCCTTGCAATTCTTCAACTGACAATGTAGATAAATCTTTGGTTTCTTGCGTTATAGCCACCACATAATCAAATTTCATGGGCAGTGTATTGAGAACTTTCTCAACAAAAACGTCATCTTTTAAAACGTGCCCATTTAATTCCATCTCGTCTCTGATCAGTGACAGACGAGAAAAATACTCCTCAATGGATTCAGTCTTTTCCATTGTGCAAAGCTCAAACTTCCGTTTCAACACCATCAAATTACTCTGTTGAACCTTGTCAATACCTTTGTATGTCTTTTCCAAAATATCCCAAGCCTTTTTTGCAGTTTTGGCCATTGAGATTTTCAGATAAACCGATTGATCAATGGATTGATGAATTTGAGACAACGCCATTTTTCCTTGCCTCTTTTTCTCCACAGTAGCATCTTCAGGTACTTCGTCTTGAACGTATTGAATCAAATCAAAAATTTCTAAATGGGTTTCCATCTGACCTCTCCAAAGATTATAATTTTGTTTTCCCGTAAGTTTGGGAACAACACAAATTATATTCGTTGTTGCCATGACCACCAAAACAACCTGGCTTTGATACCAATTTGAAGGATCGAATTTAATCAAAAAAAAATCACACGAAAAATAAAAAAGATGATTTAGAGACAGCAACACTTTTATTTCTTGAAACCAAGTCGTATTGGCTTTTCACAAAACTCACAAAGACAGCAACTTTTGTTTTGGCTGTTGTACAAAACCAAATAACCCTATACCTCTATTTATAAGACAAAGACTTCCTAATTCATGTCAATAAGGAATTAGGAAACAAACCAAATAGAAACTTAACTATCCTAATTCATGTCAATAAGGAATTAGGAAACAAACCAAATAGGAATTTAACTAAACTAGTTTTAGGAAACTTAGTTTAATTCTACAGATGATGATCCACCGTGTTTTCTTTAACCAAAGAAATGTCTAAACACTCATCAATACTCACTTCCTCACAGCTATATTTTCTTTTACTAAATGCATTATATAGAAAGAAAGAATTTACTTGAGGCTTTCTTAGTTGACTCTATGCATGGTTGCCTTAGCAACTTTTCAAAATGGTTCATAGTCACAATTTCCACATTTTTGAAAGTGGCCTGGTTGTTGAGTACAGATTCATGGTGTACAGTTAAGATTAATATATAGTTCAATACCTAATTTATAAGTCAGATTAGAGGTGTAATAATTACTACAAGAAAAATAGGCATTACTCACGAAAATCATATTTCGTCAATAAAAGCACCATTAGGTACCTATATATATATATATATATATATATATAGTTGTCAATGCAACGGCATCAACATCACTAGCTTTATTGACTAAATCTAAAAGGGTTTAATATTGATGAATTTATTTGAATTTTATTAAGAGTAAGAACAGGGATGACGAGTTTTTTTTTTTTTGTACAAAGTGTGTCATCATTCCTTTATTTATCTATTCACAATAAAAAATTATTTTTTAAATAATAATAATAAGAGTCGCTATTTCATGTAAAAAAAAAACTCATACTCCTATCGTTACTCATATATGGAGGACCGAATTTGCAGTTTGACGTATAACCCCAACAATTAAAACAATACATTTATTTGTCCTTTCAGGGTAAGAATCCTATATGTTCTTTCGAAGAATCGATCCGTAACAAAAAGACAAAATTAATGTACTCCTTATTCTTTCTCACAAAGACATGCAGGAAATTAAATCCATTTTAGTTATGGAACAACTTTGAGATTGGATTTTCCTTAGTATATTAAGTCAATGAAGGCGGGCAGAATCTTAAGAATATTCTTCTACTTGAGAAATTTCATGGTTTCTACCTAAACATATTGTAGTTTAGTAAAGGGAAATATCTAGTCATTCACAAATGAGTATACTAACTCTAATAATGTAAACAAATGAGAACCCATCTCTATTGTAAGAGGATTGGAGAAGGGTTGTTCTATTATTCAGGTTAACTCTTACTTTCAATTTAATAATCTTTTGTTAGATTTTTTTTAAGTGCATTTCTTAGAATATATGAAGTGCCACTTCAGTGATAGTAGAAGTAGCAATAAGATTAATGTAAAAATTGGGGGATATGAATTTAAATGGATATAAAATTATTAAATATTTTGAATTTATCATTGAAGAAAATGAGAGAGTTAATAAAGGTGTTACACATAATTAAGATTCAAGCATGTTGGAACAAATAGAGAGATGCATTATCTATACTTCGATTGTAAAATACAGCTGAAAGTGAAGGAAAAATATATAAAACAGTTATAAGACTAGCAATGCTATACGTTTTAGAGTGTTGGATGACTAAATATGAACGTGAACAAAAAATGAGGGCATGTGAAATGAGAATGTTAAAATAGATATGTAGACACATTAGATTAGATAGAATCAATAATGAATGCATACATGCATTAGAAAGAAAGTATGAGTAGCTCTAATAAGTGAAAAAATGAAAGAAATAAGCTTAAATAATTTGAATATGTACATAGGAGACCTTTAGATACCCTAGTGAGACTTGTAAAAAATAAGAAACTATTAGTTCAAATTAAAAGGGGAAGAGGAACATCAAAAAAGGATCATAAAAAACTATAAAAAAAATATGTTACGTTTAAATATAAATGAGCAAATGAGTATAGATCGAGTAATGTAAGAATTGTGAATTTTATTAGGGACCATTTAGTAAATAAGTGAAAATAGAAGGATTATTTTGCAAATTGTGAAAATGGGTCTTAAATTCAGCCAATTAGGGCAAGAAGAAAGGGAGGATTAAGGAAGGAGAAGGAAGTCAACCTCACTTCTACCTCACTCTTATTAAGGTAAGGAACACATCTAATGTATTTATCCAAGTTAAATTTCATTAATTAGTGTTCTAGCTTAGTTAGGTTTTGAAATATTGTTGAAATATTATATGGGTTTTTATCCTAAAGATTCAATAGCAATTATCTAGGGATTTTAGCATGCCTTTGATCAAGTATAGAACATGAATTGATGACTTTAAGTCAATTTATGGGAATAGATTGTTAAAGAAAGTTATGGAAATGATATGTAAATGGATTTTAGAAAAGAAAGAGAATGGAAACATTCTTACACTAAGAAAGGATTCTAAGAAGTTATCAAATAGGTTTCAAGTGTAGAAAAGTGTATAAATGGATTTTAGAATGATAAGTAAATAAAGTGTTCTTGGGATAGGAATGATGTATAGAAGTTATTAGGCTCTAATTAATGTCTCTTTTGTCATATGTGAAGGTTTTATAGGAAAAGTGAAGTAATTAAGTGGTGGAAATCGTTTATCAAGTGCTAGAGTGGAAATTGGTTTAAGGTAAGTGGTTTTGACACTCCTTTATGTTTTACATGCTTTTAATGAACATATTTTGAGGAAATTGTATGTTGTGATATGAAAATGGATTGAGCATGTATTAGTTTATGATTTCGATAAATATGAAATGTATGCGGTGGCTTTTGTAAATGTAAAGCATTTGTGAAATGATTTCAATGAATTGAAATGTTTTAAGCTCTTGAATGTTTAATGAAAGATTGGGGGGAACATGTTCCACCTATTGTAATGGCCCTTCCTAGCGGGTTATAGTAGCTAGGAACCATATGTAATGGCCTACCTAACGGGTTATAAAGGTTAGGGCTGGATCCAGTATATGACCCAAGAGTGAATTGAATGATTCATGAGCTAAATGTGAAATGTTGATAAATGATGACAAGTACTCAATGTACTTGTAAATGTTTGATAAATGATGATGCCATTGCTATGTATATGTATGTGTGTGTGTTTTGAGTTGAAATGCTTTCTAAAGATGATTTTCATGTGTTGAAATACTTTGCGAAAGTATATTAAATATATATCGTGCTCAAACCAATAAAGGAACGTCTTAACTACTTATTAGGCATAGTGTATGCTCATACCACATATATTGTTATTTTTGCAGATTCTAAGATTTCACTTGCAAGTTTTGCGATGCCAAGAAGAGGGTGAGATATTTTGAGTACATTGTAGTTATGTATAGAAGGTAGGAAGTTGTAAATGATATTTTGGGATAAAACGATAATGGATTATTTGATATTGATGTATATAGTTAGTAAATGTCTTTTGAAGGAAATGTATAAAGTTATGTCTTGATCTTGATGTTGATAAAGGATGTGCCGTATATTGAAAGTGATAGGTTTGAACGCATATATGTTTTGTTGGATATGTTTCATATGATAAACGTATAGGTTTGAATGCAATTGTGGCAACATGGATTGGAGAATGTACATATTGTCTATTAGAGGTTGGAATGTTGTATGTTGGACTAATGGATTTGATGATGTACCTATTGTCCATATATGAAATGTGTGGCCTAAATGTGTATTCATATACGGTTAGTATATTAAGCTTGTGAACAGGAGGCTTCGCACGTTTGGAGTCGGTTTCCAATCGTGTGGCCGTGTCATGCGGATTCGGGGCGTGACAAGTAAGGTGGAGAAATGTGATCTATATAGCCTACCCTACTTATAAGTGGAATAAAAACTTATTAGTTGTTATTGTTGTTGTATTTATTAGAATAACAATGAGGGTTCCCTAACAATGAGTATATAATGATTTTTTAACTATGCAATTAGAGCAGAGTTATAAGGTTGAATCACATGTTATTCATAAGGAGTTCTAAATACAAAATATAATCCATCAAAGTAAGAAAATATAATCAGTGATAGTGATAAAACTCATTAATGGTGTGTATCTTAGTTAAATAGTTAAATGAATCATATATAACACTGTATATAAATATTAAAATATTGGAGAATCAAGATTTTGTTTTTGAAGACATTAATTGTTTGATGAGTTTTGGTATTAACCACCGCTCAAATGCTTGAGGATGGTGTCAAATTTTTTTTTCAAGGGAGGCATTAAGTCATACATTAGAAAAAGGGAGCATGGGAAATTAAATGAGGACTTACGAGTTGAAATTGAAACTTTGCATACACTTGAGTAAATGTTTCAACCAAGAAATTCATTCTAAAATATAAATAGTATACAATATATATATATATATGCACACACACACACTCATATATATATATGAGTGTATGTTGGTGTATATGTGTGTGTATATATATATGTGTGTGTGCACGCGCGCATATATATATGAATTTCTTCATGGTACTTGGATAAATGTCTCAACTGAAAAATTCATCGTAGAATATTAAATAGTTAACATGTGAAGTTTTTTTATCCATGCCGAATTTCAATTTTAATTTTGGACTCAATCCAAAATTCTTTTTATTTAGTTCCATTTATTTTCCTATAAAACTTAAGTACTGCATTAATTCGTGCATAATCATCTAATCAAATGTATCTTCCGATTGCCCTTCTACTTCACTTATACATTAGTAACTTAGATACAAGATCCAAACAAAAAATAAAAGAAAAAGAAACAAATTATTCATTCCCTGGAGTATGCTAAATTGCTAATTAATGGTGGGATAATTAAACTATACAAATTGTTCCCAAAAAAAAAAAAAAAAAACATGCATACATTTAGATTTGTACCTTAGAGTCCAATGTTGGCAAGATTGGAGTTGAATATTTTGGAATGTTAAGGTAATCATTACTTGCATCCATCTCTCTGTCTTAACCACCATTATCACCTTATCAGATTGACTGCCCATTTCTTGCTCCATTTCTTGTAAAATGCAAGAATGAGAGCTTTTGCTTTTTAGAGATGAATGTATAGGAAATTAAGTTGATGATGAGTCTTTCTTTGAGCTAGGCTCTTTAACTAAAAAATATTTAATTGGGTACATATTTTTGTTTGTCTTTTAGGGTTTGTTTTATGACAAATAATGCAAGAGTCCAGTTATGGTAATTGATTTCAGTTAATGTATAGTCGAAACTTAACTCCAAATGCAAAAGAAATTTTCAAGAAGGGCAGTTGCTAGGTAAATTGCTGAATTTTTTAATGTGTTCTAGAGATGTATGTTTTTTTAACCTTCTTTTGCTATTTCTTTAAGACAACGTGTGTATTGTTTTTCTACAAAATTATTGGCATAGAATTGTCGTTTTGATTCTATTATTGAAAAAATATATATATTTTGATCCTTTAACTTGTATTTTATTAAAAAACTGGTTTTCATTAACTCATTTTTAAAGTAATATCGTTAGTCATATACCACAAAACAACATTTTTTGAATGATAAATAATGTTACCTAACAATGTGGAAGATCCGGGGGAGGTGGGGAGGGGAGTGCGCCCCTCCAAAATTTGAAAATTATACTATATTATATATGAATTTTCAAACATAAGTTACCTCATGACTTTTCAAATTCAAAGCACAAAAGAGAAAAGAATATTTATATCTTTAGTTTTTCTATTTGTCCAATAGATTACAATATATTTTGTAATTTTTGTTTTTATGTTTTTTTTTTATTTGAGAAAGGAGAAAGTCAATATATTCAATGAGGACAATATTTTCTAATTAATTTGTTTGTCTTCATTAACCTTCAAACTATTTTTGAAACTATATTATTGGATTAATTACAAAAGATTTTCAAATTTTTGTTTAAAAAAAAATGCAATGAGAAAGGACAAAGAGAAAAGAATGGGAGAGCCAAAATCATTCCAAAAGAAAAGGGAAGTTTATATATTCAATGAGGACGATATTTCCTAACTTCTCTTTGTCTTTCATTAAACTTCAAAGTATTGTTAATCCTATTTACAATCTATTGTTTGTATCCTTACAATTTATTCATCAAACTCGGCTAAATAATTTGGATCCAATGTTTAAACAAATTAGGATTCAAAGATGGAAGTTGGAATTTGACAATGCATTGAAAACAAAATGGACAAACTGGAAAGATGGTGATGCATGCAGAAAAATACAACAATTAATGCATGATTTTTAAACATTCATACAAAAACAACAAATTGGCCAAACAGGAAAGATCGATGGTGAAAAAAGAAAAAGTTGAATAGGGTTTCGTTGTACACACAAAAAAAAAAAAAAGCGTAGGTTTGAAGTTAACGTCAAAGAGTTTCATTGTACACAAATGTAAACAAGTTTTGTCGTTGTCAAGAGGTTGAAACAGTTTTAAGAATATCCAAACATTAATTTGATCGTTGTTGGGAAAATTAAAAGAATTTGGGACTTCATGAACTTGAAAACCTAAAATGGATTTTGGGAGCAATTAATCCAACTTTAATTCGATTTCTTCTCGAAGTTCCAAACTATATTTAAAATTTTTTAGAAATAATATTCCAAGTTAGTTTTGTAAAAATTCACGAATTAATTAATAAGATTTTTACATTACTCTACTGATCATTACCAATTAATTTTGACTTGGGATGGAGAGAGTTTCTAACAAAATTACTGCCGTTTTTTTTTTTTTTTGTCTGGTAATTTTTTTTAACAAATAATCCATTCTATTTATTGAAATAAATGATCTTTATTTCCAATAATATAAGTGCATGTTATTATAAGTAATAAAGCTATTTAAAATGAATGATCTTTTAATAGAATAATACAAGTACCATGGTGAAGTACACTGGTGAAATATATTTAAATTAAGAATATATCCTACTATATGAAATTGGTTATTTATATTATATTTTATGCGAAATTAGTTACGTGTGTTATATTTCATCATGGTATTTTATATATCTTTACACATATAAGTCACATTGTAAACGCATCTAAACGTCTCCTATGCGCATGTTCAAACTATTTTATGCATGTTTTTCTTATTTTCTCATCTATTGGAGTTGTTCCACTTTCTTTGTAATGCATTAATTATTTATTATATCGAATATAATATATCCAAAAATCCATTTTAACATAGTTTTACATATCCATTTTAACATTCTCATTTATATATGTTATCATCATTTTTTGTTCAAACTCAATTACTCATAGTTAGTTGCTCAATATTTTGATCCATAAAGTCTAACTAGTCTTATCACTTATGGTTGTTTTATAATTTTTTTTTCCAATTTTCACAGCACTTTGTGATCACAAAATATAATGAACACAGTTTTCCCATTTATTATAATCTTATCCGTAAAACTTTTCAATTCTAATGTTTCTCTTTAAACTTCTAATTTAGCATTTACTTCATCTATTTACTTCATCTTACGTCTTATGAATTAAAACTGTATCATTTCCAAGTAACATACATCCAAAAATAGCTTTTTGCAAATACTTAGTAATCTTATTAATTACTAAAACAAAAGTATAGATGTAAAGCAGATCCTAATTCAAATTTCTATTGACGTACTTACACAAGTTGTTATAACTTTATTTATATATATAACCAATACATACAAAAAAAATTAAAAAAAAGATATTAAAAAGGGCTGCAGTTTTTGCTTGAGAAATACTACCTAAAAGTCAATCTTTTTAAAAAAAAATATTGACAGTATTTTGGAAAGAAAAAAAATCATTACTTTTTATTGAAAATCATATTATTGATATTAAAAATTATATTATTGAGAGAGAGATAGATATATATATATATATATATATATATATAGATATGTAGAGAGGGAGGGGGAGGGAGGGGGAGAGAGAGAGAGAGAGAGAGAGAGAGAGACTATTCCATTATTGTCATGGTAAAAGCATATGCCAATCATCAAAATGTTGTTTTTCCAGCTAAATCAAGAATTCATTCTCATTGAGCAAAAGAAAATGAAAAAAATGGCTGTCTCTGAGCTGACAACAAAAATCAAGAAGAAACATAAAGCTTTTGTCAGGGAAGAGTAGATGCAGTGACTGCTTCAGTAAGACATGAGCCTTTTTCAACCAAAGTTAAAGTAAACCTTTGGAAGTAACAGAGGTAAATCTCTGCATTTTGTTAATGTTTCATGAAGAACCTATGAGTTTCGTCCGCAACGATCGCAAACTTTAGCTTCTGTATGAGAGACTCTGTGCGGTTTCTCCATCTGCATCTGTGGTAGATCAAGTTCTAGAACATCATGCAGTGCCTTTGAACCTTGCTGAATTTCTTCCGAGCTGAAAACAACACATCGAACGTCAAGTCATGTTATAGGGAATGATAATTCTATTCGCAATCTAACACCATTTAGAGTGTGTGACATTTATCACAACTATTTTTCTATTGTTTTACAAAAAATTTCTTCCTGAAGCTGTGTGGAAAATTTGAAAGGGTACATACAAATGCTTAGGGAAAAAGAATCGATATGAAGCAGACGAATTACATGAAACAAGTTGCCTCAAGGATTTGAAAATTAAATAGCATTTGAGCCATTCTAAACTTCCTAGTTTAATATTGACTTTGATCAATCTGCAGAACTGCAGAATCAATCAAATTCCACATGATTTCTTTTGGTGCAATAACAACATAACTGAGAAGAAAAAGAATAACTACATTTGAAGGTAAATATGAACATTCTTGATGATGTTCCAAACAACTATTGATATCCCTCCAAAGTAGATTAGTTCTAGAACAGACATCAGTATCTCGGGTTTGACTGTTATATGCATGGGTTCAATAAAAGAGAATGAAGTGAATACATATCAACCGGTGATATGAGCTAACCAGCCTCGCAAATTGGGTTTCATAGCTTATTGAGACGGAGGGATCAAATTTATAGGAATGATTTCAAACGAAACGTCGAAAACTAAACATAAGCAAGGTCTCGTACCTCATTGAGAGTGGTGGGGTCAATCTTATAATAGAATCATGAGTGGGCTTAGCTAGAATTCCTCTCTCCTTCAACTTAAGGCATATATCATAGGCAGTCACCGGGAACAATGCCTTGCTATTAAGTTCCACGGCATTGAATAGGCCTTTTCCTCGGACTTTCTTTATGATTTCAGGGAATTGCTCCTGAACCTTGAATAGATGGTGCCTGAGCTCCTCTCCCATTTCAGCAGATCTGTTAAAATTAGAAAATGACTAAGATTCAAAATGGTATGACATCATAAAATAGAAACTAGCATGATGCATAAACATGATATAGAGAAAAAGAGACATGAGATTAAGAATGATCTAATTCAAATTAGGTCTCACAATGAGAACATCTCAACACCAGGAATGACATTCCAATCATGCAAATATTATTTTTTCTAATGTTTCCAATTGTTTTCTGTTTAATGTTTACTAAAGCAGACAATACTTTTAACATATATAAAAGACCATTGCAGCTATTGTAAATGTCATGCAAACAAACAGCTTATATTTTTCAGTTTCATTCCATGATTAATAAACAAGTCTACAACCACAAATTGTTCCGCATGGGGACAAGAAGATTGTGTAGAATGGTTCGCAGCCAGGATAAATGGCAATATACATTATAGAAAGTAAGGACAAATAAAGAATTAAGATATGCTTATGCATACAAGCCAACTGGACAAGTGCGGAACAAGGCTGATGGGATGGTATTAAAGTGGATTCATGGTCTTGACATGATTGAGCTTCTGACAGTTTGTGAAGAGGATTTCTGATTTGACAAATGGTAATTAAATACCTAAGTTGTCCCACTTAGAACAAGAGAACTAGATGCAATATATTACTAAAAGTGTGATCTTCCAAAGCACTTCGAATATCCATTTTGGCAAAGAAAAAAAATGGTTAAATTTAAATTCTGCACAGGTGAATTGAGGATAGACAATACTGGAAAGATAACTTGTTTGAAAAAAATTTCAGCCCATTCTTCTAAAATAAGCAGAGCCTGGTACCTTTCAGCAAGTCTTTCATCTCTTATCACGTCTAATGATGCAATGGCAACTGCACTTGCCAAAGGATTTCCTCCGAAGGTGCTGCAAATGATAGATGAAATTTTGTATTAGAAGAACAAATAAACCACACCTTTCAACAAAAAGAACAAACACTGGAACAAATAATTAAGAATAAACAAAGTTGGAGTTTTTGAAATTTTATTTCTGATCTGAAAAGATCCAAATGAAAGATGACGCATTCCCTCTCTTAATGATTACAGTTTTGAAAAAGTTCCATCTTATTCCAAACATGTAATTCTATGCCACACAATAAGCAAAATATTTCTCAGGAGTTGACCTTACACCACTTTGACAGGAAGAAAGAAATTCAATGGATGGAAAACCACATACATATATATTCTGCTAAGTTTATATTATGTCTAGCCTGAACATATGCATCTACAAGGACACGTTCAGTTTCAGTAAGTAGGAGTGTGGATGGTTGGATAGTTGACTAGGCTTTTATTCTTTATCTACGAGCTAGTCAGTTAAGGTAAGGTTGAACTAAGGGCAACTCATAGGTATAATTCTCAGTGATATGACTTTCTATTCATATACAAGAAGTACTAGTAGTGTAACTAAGCATACAACCTTCCATGCTCCCCTGGCTGTATACAAAGCATAACATCCTTGTCTGCAAGCACCGCACTCACAGGTAGCACTCCACCACCTAATGCTTTCCCCAATATCTGAAAAGGCAACAAGCAGAAAATTCTCCTGAATTATGTTTATATATGGCCTATACTCACTTTGTTGAGAAAGTTGTGTAGTTTCATACATGAGGCACCAATACAATAATTTAAAGTATGAGGCATATGGAAAACTTGAGCTAGTAGCTGATCTCCATTAGAATTCAGCGTTGTAATGTACTTTCAGTACATGAAAGAAAAGGACAGGTTCCTTAACAGAAGTGTAGTTTTCATTTGGATAGAAACAGCTTGTTGAGTGCATTTAAAATTCGTATCTTCAACAAACTAAAGTAACTTCAATTACCCAAAATTGAAATGTGAATAAACTATTAGAATGTTCGAAAAGGTCTTAGATATGTCAATAAAGTCAAGTTATTTTCGTTAATGGCTCTCAAGTACTCTTATGTACTATGTCCTAGCTAACCAGTTGCGATAGTTGCAATACTTCAAAGGATGATGACATTTTTTTTCATCACAAGAAATGGGGACACGGATCATTAGGAAATTGGAAGGTGTTACTAAACCTAACTTTTAAGGTGCTTACAGATTGAAAATAAGGGAGTCGAAAAACTGCTCTCTGGCAGTAAAAGAGATACGCCAACTGCCATAATTATCGGATTCTTCATGGCACAAGGTTATAATGAGTGAGCATCAGAATGCATCAGAATGGATGGGATGCTATATGTCATATTCATGTACACGTGAAAGCCACTAAAAGTGAATGTCAGAAATATCCCACCTATCCTTTCATTTGTTCACTCCAAGCGATATGATGGTTAATGGGAAAAATGATAAAAACAAATACTGAATCGAACTAAGAAACAATAGTTAAAATTCTTCAAAAATGCATTCAAGGAAACAGGAACAAGACTTCATAAAAGCGACTGGTTTTTGTCTAGCCTATAAGCCAGTAATAATTGAAAGAGAATAACATTTTGATAACCATTTGCTGGATGAAATGTGATAGTCAATTAAGTCTCAAGTTGCATGTTTAAAATTTTAACATTAAATGTCCTGAATGTATGCTACAATCATCAAGATATATTAGAATTAAAGGCAAGTACTTACAACAACATCAGGGCGGACATCCTCCCAGTCACAAGCCAGCATTCTTCCAGAGCGCCCAAGGCCACTTTGTATTTCATCAGCAATCATTAAAACATTATACTTTGAACAAAGATCTCTGACAGCTTTTAGATAACCATTCGGTGGAATTATAACCTACCAACAGAAATCAAACCTAATGGAATTGGTAAAAGATTGAAGGAATACAAAACCTGGAAAAGAAAACTCCATCCCAAGTAACTAATCATGCCCATACCCACCCACATTCTACTTGATATTAGCTATCTACAGCAACAATATATATACATGAAAAGCTATGAACAAGTAAACTCAGCCTTTTTATTCTGTCTCGGTATTAAGTACAAATAGCCCATTTTTCCAGATAATTATTACTAGTTACTACAAAAAGAACAAATTGAAAATTATAAAAATTATGTCAAATTAAATAACAACGATCCAAAAGTCCAGAGCATACCCCTGCCTCCCCTTGAATAGGTTCAAACAAGAAACCAGCAATTTTTTGTCCTTTTTCTGGATGCCAAGAAAACAAATAAAAATAAGTTAAAATTGTAAATAGGTGACATAGAAAAAGCTAGTGGCACTTATAACCACCGAGAATGTAAAAAGAATTCAGGCCTTTTCTTGGGTATCATACCATAATACATTATTTTAATAGATTACTTGGATTGAACAATTGGCTCTAGTGGCAAAATCATTGAGGAGCTCCGAATACAGATACCTTTAAATATCTTCTCAAGGGCCAATTCATCACCAAAATCAACTTTTAGAAGACCAGGCAACAAGGGCCAAAATCCATGAGTAGCCTCATTGTCACAGCTCATAGATATAGCAGCCAGGGTGCGACCATGAAAGCAGCCACAACATGAGATAATGATAGCCTGCACTATGACGAGGTATAAAAGAACATCTCACTATTTAGGAAAAGTCTAAGTAACCATCGTTGCAAAAGACAAAATTTCAATTGAACTCACAAAACTTAAAACTAAATTTACATGGGGGAAAAATAGAAGCATTCAAACAATCCTTTCTCCATTTCAAATTACATGCTGTACTTTCTAATAGTCCAAAACTAGAATAAATGTCCAGTTAAATACAGAAACTTATTAAACTTTAGAAATTAAATCAAGATACCCTTGAGCATAAAAGCTAAAAAACAATAAATGTTAGAGATTTTATGGTTCTTGGCTTGTCAAACACCAGCCATCATATATAACCAGAAAGAGTGGTGCGATAATTACATTGATTCAAAATCCATGCTTCAGCTATGATCTTAGATAAGCAGGACAAGCAGCAAAACAAGCACATTCTATACCTCATCTCTTGGGATCTTTTTCTTCACATATCCCCATTTCCTTGTCAACTTCAAAGCTGTCTCTACACCTTCAGCACCTGTATTCATTGGTAGCACCATGTCATATCCAAACATGCTGGTCAGACGCTCAGCATATACTGGAAATTTATCATTATAAAAGGCTCGAGAACTAAGAGTGAGCTTTTCAGCCTGTTCAACTAGTGCTTTCATGATCTTCGGATGACAATGACCCTGCAGCACAATTGTTTCATTAAGATCTGCCATCCTGTATCCAATGCATACAGCTTAGGTATTCCCAACATAATACAGGATCTCTAGCCTAATTAGCTGCATGCAAAATATGGTTATATCACAACATTAAACTGACAGTAAGGTTTTCCATTCAACCTAAGGTAGAGTTTCCATTACCATAAATTGGAAAAGAGATTATGCCGCTAAACAAATAAAAGAAATTGCAATAACTAAGTAAATGGAAGGTGACAGCAACATTCATTAGACACCAAAATTCAAACTTTTGACCTTTTCCTTTTTTCTCTTGTTACCTGATTTACAGCAGAATAAGCTGACAGGAAGTCAAGATACTTGTTCCCTTCTGGATCCCATACCGTTGATCCCTTTGCTTGTGAAAAAACAATTGTGATAGGATGGTAGCTGAAATTATAACAGAAAACTCTATTAACAATCATTTGTAAACACCATCTTTTGCATTCTATATTGACACTTGATCAGAACAAGTTAAAATGATGCAAAAAATTAGTTGGGTGCTTCAGATTCCTGAAAGCTTGCTCAAGCACTATGGTCAGAGCTGCCAGTCATTATGCTCTTTTCAAGTATGAGTTTTTCAAAGATTAGCACGCATGTGCACTGAGATCATAAATCCTCACATAATTAAGGTTTTATTCTCATTACGAGGGACTAAGTGTCTATACACTTGAAAAATGCATGTTCCAACTATACATTGAAGAACAAGTACAATTGCTTGAAGCTAATACTGAGCAGTTTTCAGGTTAATAGGCATGATTCTGTATTTCAAGCCATCAATATCCATTTAGGCTGTATTTATTTCCTTTCAGAGTTTGGATTCCAACTGGAGCTAGAATTGTTTTCTATAGAAATCCCACCCTACTTCCAATACGATACAATTCCAATCCCAATCTGACAATGGATCAACAGTACATAGCATCAATGATTGATTGGACCAAAAAGAAAAGGCTAACACAATGCATTGCAAACAACTAAAACAACTTCCCCTCTTCCTGCAATTGTACACACACAGCTACTAGACAACAGAAACATAAAACATCTACATTAAAAACAAATATTGTAGGGTTACTTTAAAATGGAATAACTGAAAATTGGTATCTTTCTTAAGGGAAAAACAGAGCTATTATTGGGCAGGCAGCTAGTCCACCAGTGCTCAAGAAAAGAACAAAAAAAGGAACTTGAGGGAAAACTGTTGGAGATAAAAATTCTCCGATATTAAACTTTAGAACTAGAAAATAGTTCTTATAGTAAGACGATAATATGCGGAAGCGCTTTTATTTATTTAACACAAGAATATGTGTTTGAGAGAAGAGGAATATAACAATAATATCACGTGTATGGCACAACCGCCACACAACAACACAATCCGCTGACCCGCGGAATTTCTCCAAACCCGAAAGGTCTTTCTTCACACCTCTTTTAGGTATTTAATCCTACTCCTCTACCTCTCTCTTCCACTATCACAAAGACCTCTATCACCCTCTATTTATAGGGTAATAATAAATCTAAAACACACAAGGATTTGAGAGTGTATCCCTCACAAACTCTAATTCCTAAAGGAAAACAATCTAATAAGTAAATCCTATTAGAAATATAATTTCCAATTAATAAAGCTTAGTTTAATTTCCAACAAATCCCCCTTTAAACTAAGATTTCTATAAATGATCAATACCTTCAAGATCACGTGCTTGAATTCCTTTTGCAATCTCTATTGCAGTTTGGATCTTGTATTTGATCTTCTTCTTTATCTTCATCTTCGTCTTCACATGTAATTTGAGACGAATTTTGTAGTTCCGAATCTTGAAGTCTTCAAACATGTTTTCTGTTTCTTTTCCTTTAGCACAAAACTTCCATATATCAACATTCTCTTCTAATAGAGAATGACCAATGTAATTTCCAAAGATCAAGAAATCATATTTCTCAACTTGAACAATATGTTCAATATCTTTTATATCAACAATGTCACTTTTATCAGTGATATTTTTATCACCTTCTACCATGTATATGGTTTCTTTTTCCTCTTCAAAATTGATGATTTCTACTTTTTCTTTATCAATGAAATCACCAATCTCATTTTCTTCTTTATTCACAAGAACAACAAATTCATCCACATCTTCACAAACGTGAAGTTTCATTGTATCATCACACGAATATTTTTCACCAATATTGTCAATTTCTTTTTTCTCCACATACTCATCAACATGAATTTCTTGTTCTTGCTCTACCGAACAAATAATATCTTCATCTTCTTCAATTGAATCAACACTTCTTTCATCCACCACTTCCATAACATGATCAAAACCACAATTTCCTTCCTTGAGATTTTCAATTTCTAAAGTGAATTCAATACTTGAAGATGAAGAATCAGCAATTGATTGTTGAACTTGTTCAATATTTTGTCTATTGTCTTCTTCCTCAATATAGGAATGCATTCGTAGTTGACCAACTAATATTGTTGGCTCTTTAGAAGACCAATCCCAGTCTTCCTGTTCGTCAAAGGTGACGTCTTTGTTCACAATCACATTTTTTGCATTCTTTTCCTGATCATCTAATTTCTCATTAATTCTTTGTTCATGTAGAATTAATGAATCCTGTAATTCTTCAATTGTCAATGTGGACAAATCTTTGGTCTCTTGTATAAAGGCCACAATCTGATCAAACTTCACAGACAAAGTGTTGAGAGCTTTATCAACAAAAATCTCATCTGTTAAAAGACGCCCATTTAATTTCATCTCTTCTTTGATCACTAACAAACGACAAAAATATGACTCAATGGATTCTGTTTTCTCCATTGTGCAAATCTCAAACCTTCTTTGTAACATCAACAAATTATTCTCCATGATGCAAAGTTCAAATCTCCTTTTTAACATCAAGGAATTATTTTGTTGAACTTGGTTGATACCCATGTATGTTTTCTCCAAAGTATCCCATGCCTGTTTTGATGTTTTAGCCATTGAGATTTTCCCAAAAATTGACATATCAACCGCCTGGTATATTTGGGATAATGCCAATCTTTCTTCCATCTTTGCATCTTCATCAACATCTTCTGTTATGTCTCCTTGAATATATTGGAACAAGCCAAAAGCTTTAAGATGGGTTTCCATCATAACCTTCCAATAAAAATAATTTTGTTTTTCCCTAAGTTTAGGAACAAAACAAATTAAATCCATCTCTGTCATGACTAACAAATAATAACCTAGCTTTGAGAAACCCCCAGGATCTTGATTTGGATCTGATACACAATCCAATATCAATTGACCTAGCTCTGATACCACTGTTGGAGATAAAAATTCTCCGATATTAAACTTTAGAACTAGAAAATAGTTCTTATAGTAAGACGATAATATGCGGAAGCGCTTTTATTTATTTAACACAAGAATATGTGTTTGAGAGAAGAGGAATATAACAATAATATCACGTGTATGGCACAACCGCCACACAACAACACAATCCGCTGACCCGCGGAATTTCTCCAAACCCGAAAGGTCTTTCTTCACACCTCTTTTAGGTATTTAATCCTACTCCTCTACCTCTCTCTTCCACTATCACAAAGACCTCTATCACCCTCTATTTATAGGGTAATAATAAATCTAAAACACACAAGGATTTGAGAGTGTATCCCTCACAAACTCTAATTCCTAAAGGAAAACAATCTAATAAGTAAATCCTATTAGAAATATAATTTCCAATTAATAAAGCTTAGTTTAATTTCCAACAAAAACGGAAAGCCATGGAGAAATTTAAACGAAACCCATATGCAGAACCAATAGAGGGTGCAAAATTTTACTTGTGAGCACTGGACTGATACTCCATGTTGATGAGATGCTGAGAAGATGAACAAGGGATGCCTCCTTGACTTTGAGGGACAGCACTGAAATTCCTAACATGTCTAACACCCCAGTAAAACCTCTTCAAAAGATTTTGTAAACTGCTCTTGCTTGCCATTCTATAAACAATCCTATGCACCCCACAAAAATTGTCTGAACAATCTGGCGAAGTGTGCGCGAGTAATTTACTAATTTTGGCACTCGGGTTTCTTCTTTTATAGAAGGAAAATGTCAAGATGGCTGGCGATTCTTGTATTTGTCTAAATCCAGTCCACTGTCTCTTCCAATGAATGATGATGGTTGATTCTTCTTAGTGGTGTTACATGTGGAAAGATTGCTGCAATAAATACACTTTTAGATTTGCAGCTTTTATCAACTAAATGGCCAAATCTTAATGGATTCAGCTGTATAAAATGAAAAGTACAACGGACAAAACCGTCGTCACAAGACCTGCAAAATGCACAAACTTTAACATGCCTTGTAAGTCAGACCATGGCTTCCTAAGTTAGTAAAGATGAAACTGCCGCTGCCCACTAGCGATGTGTTCTTGCAATATTTTCATGCGAGTGGGGATGGATATACTTTACAAGTAAAAATACAATATATGAGTTAATAATGAGATAATGGGGAATATTTGTTTTAAATGAACTGCACTTAATTTCTGATATCTATGATTTATTTGTGCTTATTACCTCAATTTATGACTTTTCGAGATAAAATTTGTGAATTAACTATTAATATTAGTTGTAATTGTCCCATTTTTAAATTAAAAATTCTTATCATTCATTAAATTAGCATATTTGGGTTAAAGAACACAGGATAGATAGTGGGGAATACAACAATTTTTTTTAAAAAAAAGTACAAAATTTAGAGAATTTGAAAGTTATATTGAATAATATCAAAATCGTAATAAAATCCTAAATAACTAGGAAAACTTAAATGAGTTTCAAAGTGAGATAAACAAATGAATTTTGTCGACAAAATGGCAAACGGTATATATTAAAGGAATTGTTATAACAAGAAAAATTATGACCATTTAAATTTACCATAGTATTTTAGCTTTTTTTTTCTTCTCTTTTTGGATTGATATTTTGCAACCCAATACGCATCCTCAACCTGTTCCACATTATTAGATCAAGATTAGATTGATATTGCGTAATTCATAACGCATCGTCAACCTTTTTGGATTGATATTGTGCATCCCAAAACGCATTTTCAACCTGTTCCACATCATTAAATCAGAATTAGACTGATATTGCGTAATTCATAATGCATCATCAATCTATTTTACATTATTAAATCGAATACGGTAACAAAATATGATACGTATAATCAACTTTATTTTAATGAAATAAAGATTGATGTATTAGTGATGAATCTTCTATAAATCAGTTGTGCTTGGGCTATGTTTGTGCAAACAATTTAATCCGATGCTGACCATGTTGGTTGCTATATTTAATCATATAAACAAAGGAAGGTCATATGGTCGCATGATTGTTCCATGCACATTGGTACTTTAACTAAACATCTAAAGAACCTTGTACGGTTGCATGTTTGGTTGCTACATTAGATGTTGCTCATACGGTCACGTGATTGTTCCACATGATATTGTTTATTAGAATTCATAACAAAAGAACCTTGTTCGGTTGCATGTTTGGTTGCTATGTTTGAAACTGCAATGTTTAGATCTTGCAAACAAAAGAACCTTGCATGTATCATGAATGTTAACTCTGCTACATAGTTCTATATGCAGCCATGAATTGACTTCACGGGCTGCAAAAATGTAGACATAGTTTTCCTAAGGAAATATTAATGCTAGAATCCTGTATTGCATGGATTCAATGACAGCCAATATTTTGAATCCATGCATAAAGTTTCAGAGGGTTGTAGAGAAATCAGAAATTGAGGATGCACACATATTGCCATTCCAACATCAATGTAATATACAAACTATGGACTGGAACAACAATCCCTTAATTATATTCCCACCTTAAAGCTCAATGTAGAACTTTACATATATTGATTTCCCAGTTCTGTAAGTATAAAATGCACCACTGCAACACACCTATTGTCCAATTCTGCAGCGTTCGCCGTCGTTTTTGAGTAATACGCGAGTTCGTTTTCAACTTCCTACTACAATGTTGTAAAACTATAGCACAGTCATGTTATTCTACATAGGTCCAAACAACTCTCAAAACATCAAGCTTGATGCTTTCACCATTTCGATTTCAAAATCCATTTTGTCGTCCAGTACTGACAACTGTCTTTTTGATTGGTACCGCGGTTGCCCTTTGGTTTGGGTATTGAGGTTTAGGCTTCATAAAGCATTCCAACCTCTATGCGCTGTTGCAGTGGAACTCCTAAAGCAGGAAGAGAAGACCTGCAATTGCTGTGAAGAATTTCGTAGAAAGCAAGCATAGTTCTGTCAAACCAGCCACAATTTTTACCAATATGAAACCTTGTCTTCCCCCGTATGTGAACAACACCAGCAAGCTTTGCCTCTTGTATTTCAGAAATTTCTTCATCCACGGACGGAATTGATGATGAATTTATATGAACCTTTAAGGCATCAGTAACTTGCCGAACAAAGTCATCACCTTCAAGACTGAGAGAATCTGAGTAACCATACTGAATTACACAGCCATAAACTCCCTTCAAGCCCAATTTCTTGACAACAATTCTTTCGTGTGGAGCGACCTTTGGGACCAATAAGTATCTAAGAGTTGTAAAGATAGTGACATTGTGAAGGGATCTCATATTCTTCATGTAATGACCGAGTACTGGTGTGAGACCGTCTTGAATGTTGGTATAGAAAAAGCAAATTCCAGGAACTCTCTGAATGCCTGGATCAGATAGAAGTGTTTTAAGTCTGTCCAGGTCTATCTTATGTCTTAATTCATACTCCATCTTTCTTTGCCTTCCATAGAACCAGCCAAACATGATAAAAGCAAGAATAAGAGAAATGGCGAAAGGAATCCAACCACCTTCTGGAATTTTGGTGAAGATGGAACTCACATAGACACCCTCCATCACAAAAAATACAACGAAGTAAAGTGCGACCAGGACAGCCGGAGTTCTCCAGACGATGATCATGACTAACGTCAGCAGTATAGTTGTAATGAGCATTACCATGGTGACAACAACTCCTGTAATAGATGCTGGTCTTAATTAGTAAATGCAATATATAGGTAAATTTTATAGTTCTATAATCTTCAACTAAATGTTTGCAGAAAAATATGCTCAGAATTAGTTCGAGAGCAATCACTATAAGGCTTTGTGTCGATTGATTATGGTGACAAATAAATCTTCGGCAACACATATTTTCAACTTCTTACAAGAAAATGCATTCATCACTCCTAATATTTCATGTACTTCCCCCCAAGGTGCATAAAGAGTGGTAAAATGTGTGGAATTAAAATAAGCAAATTAGACAAAAAACAATGAACTAGGAACGGCTCATCTGTGCTTACAGTAACTCCTTATTGCACTCTACCTATATTTCTGAAAGCAAAATAACAGAAATTAATAGGAAAAAAGAAGAAGAAGAAGTGATGGTTCATATGTGTCATGGTCAAAACTCATTTGGCATATGTTAAATGACAAAATTTGTAGCAAGAATAAACGTGATGGTTTACCAATTAAGATATTAATGTGTATGAGTTCTAGCTAGAAACTGTAAAAGAAAACCAAAAAATTAATAAAAATGATGGCAAGGCTTATTAATATATCTCACCGAAGGCATTTCCAATATCTTGACCATCGCCAAATATTAGTATGACCGCAACACAGAGAACCATAAGAATATAGTTGACCTCTGGAGCATACACTTCTCCTTCTTTCCTGGCAGATGTGTGAACTATCTTGACCCGAGGAAAATAATCAAGTGCAACAGATTGCTTAATAATAGAAAAGGTGGCTGAAATCAAGGACTGACTAGCAACAATAGCTGCAAGTGTGGCTATCACAAACATAGGCCAGTACACAGCAGATGGTATAAACTTATAAAATCCATCTGCATGGTCATTTGGATTTCTGATCAGGTAAGCAGTCTGGCCGGCATAAGTCAGAATCAGGGATGGATATATGGCGAAAAGAAAAGCTATCTGCAAAAACAAATGGAATTAGGAGCCGTAATAAAGCCGAAAAATCAAACATAATGGTGATCAGGATCTTTTATCTACTTCACCTGAATTGAACTCCTATCAAAATGACCAAGATCAGCAAACATTGCCTCAGAACCTGCACAAGTAATGATACGGATTTAATCCAATGAACACTTAGGTGCCACACTCCTACTTTTCAGTCATCAAACACTAGAGTACTTCAACGAGATAACAAAAACAGACCATAACAAACAAAAGAGAAAAGGTAACAAAGAAGAAGAAAAAGAATGAAGAATAATTTGACAGGAAGTAAAACAAGCAATGCAATCAGTAAAGGCTGTGATGCCAAACCATAATGGCTACTGTTCTTCACAATCACAAATTCTATAGTGCCAGCATAGTTGACAAAAGATTGTCAAATTGTTTTATAGTTTCTCTGAAGTACTAGCATAGCAGTAAACTCTGTCAGGATATTGTTATTGACAATAATCATTCTCACCGGTCATAACCCATATTTACGTTTGTTTCCATTATTGTGCTGAGAAGTTTTTCAAGGAAACACAGATATTATACATCCATTCGAATTTGATTGGAATATAAACCAATGGTCAAGTTCAGTTAAATTCAATTCCGACTTAGGAGAAAAGGTAGAACAAAAATCTCCGGAAGAAACATTTGTCTCCCTCCCCCACCCACAACCAAAATTCCGAAACTCAAATAAAAACATAACGAAAAGTGAAAGAGGAACATTAGTTTTTAATTCACACTATCTGATCAGTCAGTTTTATGAGGCTTACCTGTGATGCAAAGAATAATGCCACTGAGCAACTGCCAGCCTTCCTTTCCATTTCTCAAGAAGAAGGTTAATATATAATGGGGTGATATTGCCTTATATATGCTGGGGTAATGCTTTATGATTCTGTATACTCCAACAATAGGAGTGGTCAGGGTCCATGCACCCATTATAGGAGAAAAAAGAAAGCTCACTCTCGAAGTACCAAACTTCTGCAGGAGGAATAAAGCAATTAGAACAATTGCTGAGATGAGTTCCACCAATGCTGCAAGTCAAAAATCAAAATTTCGATAGTCAAAACACTTGTAACTGATCAGAGACAAATCAAATGGAGTTGCACTCAGTTTGGTGGTCCTCAAAGTCCAGCATTGCATAATCATTAGTTACTAACTTGAATTCCCCTTTCATCCACGTGAACGTTAACAGTCAGGAGTTTTTAATCATCTGATCATGTTCTAAGACTTGTTTTTCCAATATGCATTCTAAATTGTTTTAGCAATTATGTGTTGAATGTATAAAACAAGCGTGGAATGTGTTTTAAGTACTTAGAATAACCAAGTTTTCTCCCTTCACAGCGGTAAATTTCAAGGATCTTTAAAGCATATTCAAGATAGGTAGATTTTCCATCCAAGTACAATGTGCATTATACTTACATTTGTTGAATGATGGAAAAGGAGCTCTGACGCCAACCATTGCTGACAAAACTAAAGCAAAGTTTGGAAGATAGAGTTATTACATGGATGAAATTATATACGAAAAACTTGCAGAAAATGTAAAGATTCGAAGGACAATATTTACACATAACCCACCGGAAATTGCAGGAGTAAGAACACCATCACCAATTAGCATGCACATGCCTAAAATTGCAATAAAAAGCAACACCCTTCTGGCAATCAAACTTTCTTCAAAAAATTTACCAAGTCTACTCCGCTTTTGAGCAGGGCTTGAATTCGCACTGTGACGTTTTGAAGAAAGAATATTGATGTTTATATTTCTACAGAGTAATGAATAGAGGGCAAAAGTTCCACCTGCATAAAACCATTTTTCTTCTGTCAATATAGAAAAAGACTACAGGTGAAAGCTGCAAGCTGGTTGTAACACTCATTAAACATGCATTCTCTTTCTAAGCAATGTTATTTTCCTGTCAAAGGAAGTTTCTAAATGCTTAGGCATTCCTGATATTAGGCTTAAACGCAACAAAAACTTCATCATTTTTTATCTACTATTCACAGCCAAAACCCAAAAAGAATTCGCTATATTTTTTTAACTCCGGCTATGACTGCTATTTCCAAGTTGTTGGGAGACCACCACCCAATGGAAATGAATTCTTTATCAGTTTCTCCACAAAAAAAATCTATATGAAGCTTTCCATAACTGTAGACAACACATAAAATGGAAACAAAGTATCGTATCTATGTGCATAAAAAGTTTAAACTGAAAACTGAACTAACGTTTAGATGCACGCTGCACATTGTCATTTTTTCAATTATCTCATAGTATGAAGCACGCTTCAGAATTTTTATGCACATTGTCGGGTACTTGATACCCCGGGAAAATGGGAAGTGGTTTACAGCATGTTAATGATACAAATGCTACAGATGGAAAAACCTGAAGTATTCTTTGTCTTTTCTTTTTGGTGTATAACTATCGCATATGCTCCAGAAAGTGTCAAAAACGAAGAAGATAAATACAGTACAACTGCATAAGTAAATAGTTTGTAAATCTCAAAAACAACAAAAGAAATGATTGGCGAAGTTCATACATGGCTACAGGAGATATCACAAAGTCCTGCAAGTCAAAAGGTAAGTGTTCTTCAACTAACCTATACAACTACTAATAAGCCTTTATCCCATATTGAGGCAAAGAGGGTAATGTATCAGAAGTTGGAACACAAATGCAAGAAAGGTTATAACTAATTCTTAATGGGAATACTCAGATGAGCATGACAAGTTTAAATTCAATGTGAGCACATATATACCTTCCCCCTGATCATCAGCTCTAACAGCTATACTAGCATACTTGACAACTCCAATAAGACTAAGAGTCCAGAATATAATGCTGAAAATTCCCAAGTAGGTTTCTTCTGTTGGAGATTTCAATTGCATTGAAGGATAAACATAAAGCGGAGATGTAACAAGCCCACCAAACACAACTCCTAATGTCTTGTAAGCAAGTATCAGAGTCTGCCATTTTCCTGTCCACTGAAACAAATATAGTTACATGTCAATAAAAGCCAACTAAGAGAACAAAATTGAAACAGTTAAAGCAACAACTGAGCCTTTATCCCACTATGTGGGGTCGGCCAAATTGAAACAGTTAAAGATTTCGGATAAAATAGTACCCAAAACCATGGCTAACAATTGGAGGATAAATAAAAACCATATAAAGGGAGATAAAAAAATACATATATATAAGTTAAACAAGTGTGAGACATGATTGATAAGAACTCAGCCTAACACAATATCAGACTCCTAATTGTATTAGTAGCAACAATGATAATAAGAGGTAAAAAGGCTTCTTTTACTGGAAGCTTTCTTGAGTCATTCTGGTTGAGAAAGCAGTATGGCTTTAAGACCTATTGTAACACGCTACAAATCTTGCATTCCATTTTCTTTTCATTTGCTTCTTCCTGAAATTCTTAAAAATGCACTGTGATTTTGTTACTTTAGGTTCTTCTTGTTTTCAAGTCACCTTTCCTCATGCTACCCACTACAATCTCACCACCACCTTCTCCTTTAAAACGCCTCCCAAGAGAGTCATCTCATATCAGCTGAACCGCCGTAAGCTCTTAGGCTTAAGAAAATCTTGCATTACATAGAATGATGATGAAAATTTAATAAAAGTACAAGAAGCAATTCAACTCATCAAAAAATTTTGCATCATTGTCCTGAGTGAACATTCATGCAAAATATGGTACAAATATGAGCTATTTAAGCTGATATTATTCAAACATCATGTTCATCTCATTAGGCATAAACATATCGATGACTTAGTTTCCTATTACTTTCAGTCATGTGAACCACTAACTTAACTAATTTTCCTCACTAGCATAAATGATTGGATCA
Organism: Ophiorrhiza pumila; assembly: GCA_016586305.1. Taxonomy (NCBI): domain Eukaryota; kingdom Viridiplantae; phylum Streptophyta; class Magnoliopsida; order Gentianales; family Rubiaceae; genus Ophiorrhiza; species Ophiorrhiza pumila. The sequence continues at coordinate 5,509,681 of BLIW01000011.1, forward strand.
ATATAAGTTTCTGATTAATACATTCACTTACTGACTTTTATGCTTTAGACAGTGCCTATATATGAGTTGTCTTTCTAAGTTGATTCAGAATTTCACTTGAATTGTGCAGAGAAGTCACACACCACATTAAACAAGTTAACACTCCATAACACAGATAACTCACCATTCTTATTTGATTTATACCAACCTACCATACAAATCAATGTAAGTCAAAACTTCTGATCAGTTGGTTTAGCATTAATCTACAGTATCATTACAACAACAACTAAGTCTTTAATCTACAGTATCATTGTTAAAAAAAAAAACATCTATTTTGTGTCTATCTTCTCTAAAACAAACAACTCACTCTTTCATATATTCATTTTTTTTTTAAACAAACCATCTTGAGTATTGTAATCAAGAAAAAAAATTATCCTTGCACACACACACACACACACACAAAAAACCTTATGCATACGTACAATTTCGCATGCTAATAAACATTCAAAAATATTCATGAACAGACCCCTTTTTTCTTCAAGAATATTTTGAATTTGTAACCCTGTTTGTGATTAAAAAAAATTAAATCCCTTCTCAAGAATTTTATACACCACACCTTCCTTGTATGTTGATATCATTCAAAGTACAAGTTCTGCGTCAGTCTACTCAAATTACAGTACAAAACGATGCGACAAAGACAGTGAGAAAAAAGTAACTTCATGCATGTGTTGGGCTAATTGTACCTTAGGCTTACAGTCCAACATTTTGTCAGGAACGAAACCGTTAAGGTTGTAAAGAGGACGAGCATTACGTGCTGATGATGAACCCACCTCCTCCTCCTCCTCCCCCTCCTCTTCCTTGTCATGAACATCAACCACCATCTCACCCACCACATCAGACTGAGTCACCGCCGATTCATGTGGCCGGAGATGATGATCCATGTTATTAATGTTTGTTCAAGTCAACTAAACAAACAGAACCCACTCAGCTATATTTGTTTTAACATCCCAACACGCATTAAATAGAGGGAAAGAGAGAATCTTTGTGGGTTTTGTATTCTTTTTATTTTATATTGACAACAACATATAATCTTGACAATCTATCCTACTCTCTTTTTGGGTGGTTTTGAATAATTTGGCCATACAAAATATAGAGAAAAAAAAAAAAGGATTTGGAGTTTTAAGAGTGGGTACTATGATGATTCGGGTCATACGCTTGTTGAAAACTTTACAAAAATTTGGATAGTTCGACAATGTTAACGTACGAACAATTTTGTGGTTAGATTCAGGCCATATATATCCCAGTGAGTGGAGAACTTTAAAGTGAGCTTTTTATAGTTTTTTGCAACATTAATTATTTAGATGTCATAATTTTCTAATCTTGGAGAAATTATTTTAGAGGGTAAAACATTGGTTAATTTTGATTTAATACTTTAATAGTCACCCAACTTGGAGTTCATTTCACTGTCGTTTTTACTTTTTAAAAAAGTTTTATTTTCGTCAAGTATATTATATATTTTTTTATTTAAATAGATTTTTGTTCACTTAACATTTATCAGGATGATCATGATAAACCCATGTGCACTAATTATTTTGTGCCATATCAGTATTTTTTAAAGCTTCACCCTAATAAAAATATATAATACATACACTATATAATTAATGGTTCACTCACATTTGGATTAGTTTTTAATAATTATATATTTAATTTTAGTGATATTTTATTTGGAAAATTAGAAATTTATCAAGCAGAGATTGACAAAAGTAATGTAAATTTAATTAAACTTTAATAGGGTGCATTTGACCTTAAAAACAAAAAGCTGCTATACAGCTAATTGTGTCCTCCTTTTGAAAAAAAAAAAAAAGGTTATTGATTTTTTTTTTCCTCCCTAAAATAAAATAAGTTGAGTTTATCATTCCAAAAATTGTTTAAGACAGTTGATTATGAAGGTTATCATTTTATAAGACTTGAAGTTCTCAATGGAATTAAAGAAACAAAAAATTGAGCTTTCTAGGCTTATTTTTTAGCCGCATGCATCATCGCCAAAGAAGTTCATAAATAAAGCCAACAATGGTTAAAGGCAGCATTTATACTGAGGATCTTGAAATTGTAGGTCATTTGAGCCTAAAAACAAGCAAAAGAAGACATTAATTCTTACTAATTGTAGATTACTCATCAATGGATTTTGCACATTTTACAGTGGATAAATATGTCCAAAAAACAAAAATCAGTGGCGAATCCAAATCCGGGATTATGACGAAATTGTATAATATTATTATTATACTTTTTTTTACATGATTTGGTGATTTACTCACATGCCTATATACAAAACGCCACGAAATAATACTCCAGGCAAAAGATTCAATTAATTATCAAGATTGAGAAGATGAAATTTCACCTCTATCATCAATAGGTTTAGTTAGGGTTTTAGAGTGTTTATTATCTTAGCCATTCTTTCGGTTGCCGTCATCAAATTTCTCAATTATATATATAATCAAACCATCACACATTAATGCAACAACACAACATTATTTTATTCCAAATTTAGAGCAATACACATTGAAATTCATGAGGGCTTATACACAATCTTTATCATTACTTATTTTAATTTTAATAGGACAAATTTATAATTTCTTTAAAAACTTAATAAAAAAATTTGTAATTTTCAATAAAAAGTATAAAGGGGTTGTTATTCAAATTAGGACGAAATAACTACACCCCAAAAAGTATTGCACATTAGCCAAAATTATTGTTGCTAAAACTAGGATGAAATAACTACACCCCAAAAATATTGGGCATAAAATAATGGTACTAAGTGGAAGAGTAACAAGTAACAATATCAACAAAATAATCCCAAAAAAAAAAAAAAACAATAACAACAAAATGACAAATGAGTGGAGTCGTGACCACATAAAAATAGTCATTAAAAACGTGAAAAATATGAAATAAAATGTTGAACAACAACAATAATAACAAACACTTTGGACCAATGGAATTAATACTAAATGATGCTAAGTCACCTCAAAAAAATGCATAAGGCGTGCAAGTATGATGATGATGGTATATAATCCCTCATCTTTGATTTTCTTTTGTGTAAATAATTACTATTTGGAAAATTCACAATTTGATTTTGATTTGCAATCCAATTATGTGTTCTTAGTTTGGTTACCATCTCTTTAATTGATGCAACATTTTTGTCTTTTTGTTTTATTGAATAAACTGGGGTCAAAATCATGATAAGTGCAATAAGGAACTTACGATTGAAAAAATTGATATGATTTAGACCAAGAAGAAATTTAGTTCAAGACGAAATTCCTCTCTTAACATTAAGTTTTGCTACTTATGATGATGAATTTCTAAATCAAATATATTTAAACTTTTTTTATTGATTTTTTTAATGATAATTCAATTTCTTGTTACTCACTAATTAATTAAACTGCTGTTTAATTTGTTTGTTATTCCTACATGTTTTAATTTAATTTGTTGTCAATTTTATTAAGCCTACATGAATTGCAATGATGCTATTAGAGGGCATTGATGCACCAAAGCATAGGTTTGACTCTCGTAGACCTAGAATTCAATTGAGTGAGTGTTTGTGTGGTAGTACTTATCCTGATTATGCTATGAATTTTATCAGTGGATGAATGAAATCGACTTTATCTGGATAGGAACGAATATCATACTAAGCTGGAAGAAACAAGATACAGAATTAGGGATTGATGCAAATCAATGCTAGTTTAGAAAAGGAGGTAAATGAGGGGACGGACCAGCTTTACTCTGAGTATCAACGTCGTCTTGATATCTAAGAGCACTATAATAGGATGAGAAAAGCTTTTCGACAAAGGCTAAATGATTTTCATTGTATAATAGATGGTGTTCGAGATGTTATCATTGAAGCAGAAGATGCAATAAATGTTGTTGATGACAATGTTCAACCCAAAGATAATAGGGGGTTGCAACAATGGACAAACTTGGTGGAAGGTAGACATGTTAATGAGTTTGATGATTCAATTGAGAGTGAACCTTCGGAATACAATCTAGATACCGAAGAGAGGTAATGATTCGACTCTAACATCATCGTGTAACGTATCTATGTAAGCATTGAAGAGAGAAGTTATGCTAACAACAAGTTTTTAATAGAAATAATTATCTAAAAATAATATCAATTATTTACTAATTACACAAATTAAAATTGCGGTAAGGCGTCACAAATTGTTGAAATTTCTTGATCGCATATGCACCCTTCGCACACATTGTCATCTTCTTCAATTACATCAATTGATAAATCTGTTATTCTCCTTTGATGGTGTATAGTACAACAAGCTGGCCGTTGATTTAAAAACAAAGGGTTTTTTTTACCCAAATTGTCTTTAAATTGCTTCTCAAATGTTGATGGCAATTTGTCATCGTTGTTTTTTCAAATCTTGATGTTTTCATTCCAGTAAGAAGTTTTCTACCTCCTTGTTTAAATCAACCGCCATGAAACACCAAAATTATTGCCATGGCATAAGAGGCATCTGCATGTCTTGAATTTGTAGCATTCGTCAAGAATTCAAATTCACTATCCAAGTTATTTCCTTCAAACTAATCAATCTAATTAATGACGAATATTATTAATATTCGTTGCATCATTAAAAAAAAAAGTAAAAAAGTTATGAATTAAAACAATAGTGATGCATACAACTTCTTGTCTGAACAAAGCCTCTGGATTTATGCATCATCTACAATTATTCAAAAACATTGTAATTCTAGGATTCATGTGCCATTAAACAATTGGGAATTTGTTCAATGATATTTGTTTTATGAAATAAAGTCCAATTACTATGCGAAAGCAAATTCATTAATCTAAAAGCAAACTATATGAAAAACAACAATAAATACGAACACAAAGATTTAATGTGGTTCGATCCACATAACCTACCTCCACGGATTACAGGGAGAAGTCCACTAATTACAAAGAGAATTACAACAATGAAAATGTTCCACAAACTCAAGACAAGAAAAATCCACCACGAGCCCATAAGGGCAAAACGAACAACACACACTAGCCTAGATAAGGCCCACAACATGCTCACACAACAAAAGGCTACAAGCGCACAACATAAGTAATACCAATATCCCATTACACACTAAGATACCTATCTTATACCTCTCCTAATGGATATTAATATCCCTTACACCCACCAAAGTATATATTAATATTCACCCCATGCTAAGAGGCCTATCCCATACCTTTTAAAATATATATTAAAACCCTTTTTACCCATTGAAGGTAACCCCCAAACCCCAATACTAATTAATTGAATATAACGTAATAATTTTTTCTATTCGTGTATAATGTATATGTATTAGAGCATACATAATTCGCGTATAATTTATCAACTAAAGGTTATAACCCAGTATCAAGATTTTACCATTTATAAAAATTGATTCACGTATAACATATTACTAATTAATTGAATATAACATATACTTTTTTCTATTTGTGTATGGCGTTTGTTTATTAGGGAATACATAATTTGCATGTAACCCAGTTGTAAGATTTTACATTTTTTTTTGTTATTACCATTTTTGAATTACGTATAGCATAGCTATTACTTATTCGCGTATATCATAAAACATATTTGCATGTTATTATTATTCCACGTGCGCCTGTCTAGTCGTATATATGCGACCGTTTCATAAGATACCTCCTCTTAAAATTTTAAGCACTAAAGAAATTGTTGTGGCAAACTGGGCACATGCATGCTATTATATTAGAAGAAAAGGAAACATAAATTTTGAAACACAAAAAAAAGTCTTGAATTTTATAAATGATGATGCATACTAAGTAGTTAAAGTTTATACATTAAGAAATTTATTTTGAAGTTGAACCACCAAACGAATACCTTTTTGCTCTATAAAAATGGTTTAAATAAAATGTTACAAATTAAAACTCTTGTAGAAACACACCCCTAATCGACTTATTCGACCTCCATAAGGGTGCTATTCGAACATAATCGAACACCATTTTTTAAACTCAAACTCGAGCTCAACTTTAAGTACCGAACTCAAGCCACCCCTATCTATAATAAATACTCATTTATTAAGTAATAATAAAACTCATCCAACCCGTGCTAAATAAATTGGCAAGGAGGGACTATTTATCTTCCTTATAAAACTCCCAAATTTAGAATTCAATATTTGAAATATACATGTGACCCATGTATGAGTATGTGCGGGTTAAAAAAAGAACTTCAGTATATAAAGTTATAAATCTCATGTACTTATAAATGTTTGAGCAACACTCTTTTGTTCAATTTCTCAAAGAGGCCTATCAAGTCCTCATTTTCCTTCTCATGTTTTTGACTTTTTTAATTGACTAAAATTGTTAAAGGGCATTGAATGGTTGCTATAAATCAATCACTTTCTTAATATTGATTATAAAGAGATAATGAGAGTATAAAGAGAATGGTTGGTGCAGCATTAATCTAACTTGAATCCAAACTAACTGTCAATGTCAAACATCTAGTCTTAAATCATTAATATATAGAATACTCGAACCTTTTTGAGTTTTGACAGAAACAAGCAAAATGATTCTAACCAATGGCATGTGTATGGGCAGATTATAATAGAGGAGAAAATTGGTGGCAATACTTTATTTGTAAATCCAATCTTGTTCATTTTTATATTTGCACTATATTACTTTTAGAGTTTTGAGGGGAAAAAAAATATCTGTTTGGTTGTTGCATTTTTTTTTAATTTATTTCACAATTATAAAACAATTTGTTTGTTTTTTTTAATTTTTCTACAAAACTTTTAAAACTAAAAATGATGCTACAGTAATTATTTTTGTTACAGTATTTTTTATAAATAAAATATTAAATTTAAATTTTAAAATTTAATAATAAACAAATCTTTCTAACACAATTCCCACCAAAACAAACTAATAAAATATTAATTCAAATTTAAATTTCAAACTTTTTATCAATAAAATAATCTTTTATACAAATCTCAACAAAACAAAATCATTAATCCAAACACTCCCAAAATATTCATTTCTTATAACAAATCCCAAAAAAAAAATTTCATAATAAAATTCAAAAACACTCAATCCAAACGGAGCCTTAGCATTCAACTCTTGGACAGTAGGATAATCGGTATGCTTTTTTATACGCTCAAGCACTGATGGATGGATTTAGAAAGAATAAAGTTATATTTTAATTTTCTAAATCTAATTTTCTTAAATATTTTTAAAGTTTAATAAGAAAATAATACAAATTTTCAAATATTGGAGAGCTGCACCCACTCCCTATATCTATTATTGAAATCAAACTAATTGATCATATTGACCATATTACCACAAGAAAAACCATCTTTACTAAAAGCATATTTTGCTGTCTTTCCTTTTTTAATTCAAAGCGATATATTCATTTATCAAAAATTAGTTCACAACCAACAAATTGTTCACATATCCTTTTGAATTGTTTCTTGCAATAAAAGTAGAAATTGATTCTTTTAAATCTTAGTACACATAGCTTCTGTTACTATTATATATGAAGTTGTATTGTAACTTTTATGAACAAATGAAAATTTGCCCTCAGAATAAACTAGTTAACAAGAAAATGTCTTCAACTATATTAACAAATAAAGAAGTAAGGGCTCGTTTAGTTGGCAGGAATGTGGGGTTGAAGAGTAATCTTTTTCCTGATTTTTAGATTCTAGTGTTTGGTTCATTTTTAGACTTTTGGGAAAGTAAAAAGAATCCTACACTCCAGGAAAGTTAGTATAAAATTTCTGGATTCTTAATCATTATTCCAAGTTGGTATTCTGATTAATTACTCCAGGAAAGTGAGTCATCTTTCATTAAATATTTATTAATACAATTTTATCACTTATGACACAACCCACATGAATAAATAATTCAACTTTATTGAACTTTAATTGAATAACATAATAATTTTTACTATAAACTTAGTTCTTGCTAATTATAATTTTACATATTTGTTCCTCAAACTTTCATTGTAAAACTAACCCACTCTTAAAATATAAAAAATTTAAATAAACAAACAACATTAATTTTCAAAAAAAATTATTATTGAAATAAATAAATTTGAAGAAATAAAAATAGACAACATTAATTTTAAAAAATTTATAAAATTATATGTGATTTATATAATAATGACAATATAGCATTAAATATGTAGTTTACATTTGTTAGCATATTGAATTATTTTTATTTATTTGTTTGTTATAACACATAAATTATATAATAATACTTATTTTCGACATTATAATTTTACAAGCATTTTATATTTTGGTGGATAATAATTATTTATTACACATAAATGAAAAATTTTAAAGCATAATTAGAAAATAATTTTGTTATATAACCCTGTATATATCACAAATATATACTTTTTTTTATAATTGAACCAAAAATGCATTGCATTTTTTGGTTGATTAATTTAAATGAAATACTAAAACATGATTTTTAATTAATTTTTCTCTTAACATTCCGTGATCTATCCAAACATAGGAAAGGAAAGTTGATGATTCATTTTGCTCAGAATCAAAATCCAAGAAATCATATTCCCAAAACACTTTACTTTCCCGCCAACCAAACGAGCCCTAATAGTTTTTCTCTTGTTAGAAATAAGTGACTAAAGCTTTCACATGTAATTGTATTTCAACTTTTTGCTAGTCATATTTTGTTGTCTTTCATATAACAAAATTCATATTGTAAAAAGGCTAATGAAAATATAATCTCTAAATTTAATTTGGGTAATCTTAAATTCTTAATGGGCCAAATCGTTTAAGTTTTGAAAAATTAGAGCCCCATATTTGGTTGGTTTTAGAGGGAATTGGGTTGCTTTAAGCCCCAAAAAGTTTTGAGGGCTTCCATGGGTGTTGGCAAAGCTATCATATTCAACAGCAGCCACAATAATAATTGGGCCGTTAATTTCAATTCAAAGGATTAATTTGAACATTTGTATGGGAATCATATAATTTTAAATTCTGGCTCTCAAATATTTTTTCTATTATTTTTGTAAGGTTTAAAATCTCTTTTAATTTTTTTTTTAAAAAATCATAGAACACTTCTGCTTTGGTGAGTAGTAATTAAGTATTACTACATGCCTAATGACTTGTATTGATCTTGAAATGAATAATTTTCTCCTTTTTAAAAAAAAAAAAAAATTCTCTTTGATAGAAAAAAAACTAAAAATTATGGACCACTTAAAAAAGTCAACATACAATATGAAAATTCACACTAATATACCCTTTAAATGTAAGATCCACTTCATGCCTAAAAATCATTTGTATGCTATTCAAGAATAGGAGGTACAAATTTTTAGTATAGCATTCAAGATATTAATATGTTAAGGGTAAATTAAGAAAAAAAAACATGTGTTTTCGGAAATATTCAACTTATTATCTTCGTGTGATTAATTTGAAAACTTACTAATTATTTTCTTGTAATTTGATTTTTTTTTTCATAAAAAAACAGAAAAATATATAGGCGTAAAATGCTTATTCTGCATAGATCTATTAATTCAATCGATAAGTATAATTTTCTACTGTTGCTTTGAAGTAAATCACACCGTGTTTTTTTCTTCAAAATCATTGATTTTTCTTTTTTTTTTTTTTAATATAAGGAAGAAATTTGTAAGTTTTCAAACTATAAGAAGATAATTTAAAATTTTCTCAAATAATAAGGGAAAATTTTTATAATTCCTTTTTTATCAATTATTTGTAGTTATTACTAGTAGATTAGTGGCACAAGATGCTTTAGGTGGATAAACCCATGAATGAGTTAAGGAAAATAAATAAAAAGTTCAAAAAATGTTATAAATGAAAGATTAGATTCAATACAATAATGTTGTGGAGTTGACATGGGTATAATTTAGAATGTGCTCAAGAAAACAATGTAAACCTTTAAGTAATTAATTGATTTAAGCCAAATTAAGTACGTACATTGCATCACATTGATGTATAGATTAAATTAGAAATTTAAAAACACATTAATAATGATGAAGTTAATGATACAAGTTTTGATATATAGACAATGATAAGATCCTAAATGCATACAAATTTTTCATTACTATCAAGTAGATATTAAAAGTTTACTTTATCTAACAAAGTTGAAATTAAAGATGAAATTTCTGTTTATTAATTGCACTTATTATTTGTTCACAACATATGTTTTTCTTACTTACAATGAATTAAACCTCTTTGAGCATTCATGTTAATGGAATAAATAAAATGTCTAAATTTTTTAGCATAAAATAATGTTCAGACTAAATTTTCATCCTGGTTTTAGAGTACTAATCTAAAACTCAAAAGAATTAATCTATAATCAAGAAAATAATTTCATAAAATCTAAGTTTACATTTCTTAATCCAAGCATATATCAAACCAAAAAATATATATATTGTGAAATATAGCCAAAATTAGCAATCAATTAATATGATAAACTTGTTTTCATAGAAAATGTTTATATATCTAACTTTGAGCATGCATGTTTATAGAAGAAACAAAATGTCTAAATTTTTTTAGCATAAAAAAATGTTGAAACTAAATTTACATCCTGGTTTTAGAGTACTAATTAATTTAAAACTTAAAAGACTTCATCCATAATCAACATTTTCATACAATCTACATTTCTTAATACAAGCATATCAAACAAATAGAAAAAAAAAGTGAAATATAGTCAAATTTAGCAGTCAATTATATGATAAACTTGTTTTCATAGAAAATTTTTATATATCTAATTTGACATTTTGGCCTCTTTTTAATCCAAAAAATAAAAGGAATTAAAATTCAATAATTAGCTAAAAAGAAAAATGCAAAACAAAATGGAAGTGAAGAAAAAAAAAAAACCCAGAAAATAGTTGTGTTGCATTGCCATAGCCATAGGCTGCTGGAATCAAAGCTTTCTTCACTTCAAAACCTTGAGATCAACTTATTTTAGACTACCAAAGACTCGTTCAAACGTTGAGCAAAAAGCCTACAAAGTAAAGAAATTTCAATGGATCTTATTAAATAAACAGTGTAGTATGCCATAGATCTTCCCCGCATACCAAAACACGCTTCTTGACACGTTTACGCGGTTCAAACACTGCGCCTTTATATACCAACGTCGGCACTCTCAAATCATCACTTCCCACTTTCCATTCTCACAAAATCAAGAAGCATTTTGAATTTTTTGTATAGCCCATTTGATCAATTTTTCTCTTTTTTGTATAGCCCGGTTGAATTTAGCATTTTAATATATTGTTACAAGTGTACATTTGCTATAAAAAATTGTTCCATGGCTGTTACTATCACTAGGCATGTAGAATTCCGGCCGAGGAGGGTTAGGGCCGCCACGGCACCACGGTGGATTCCCCGGCGGGGTCAGGTTCTTAGGAATGCGTTGAGGGTGGTTTGTTCTTGTTTTACTAGTATGGATTCTTCACAGCTGCATAGACCAACAAGCCATTCTAAAAAGTCATCATCAAAGGTGTATTTTTGTTCGAATTCTTGATGTTGAAATGACCATCATTTCTTCCAATGATCATTGATTTGATTCCACTAAATTAGCTTAATTCAAGAGGGTTTCGTCATTCGTGCTGTTTTGATGGGCAACAATAGTGCTGCTTTCGTTTCGTTGTTGTTGTTGTTGTAATTGTTACGTTATGGCCTTTTATGTCTCACAAAAGGGATCAGCATCAAAATGGCAAAATGTGCTTTAATTTGTAGGCCAAATACAGTATATTGTGTAGCTTATTTGGATTGGACCACCCAACTTTGACATTTCCATGCATATTTTAAACACAATTTGATCATTGAGGGGGCTAGTTAAACAACTAAATTTTAGTTTTTTACATGGAAAAATGATCTAGCTAAACAATTTTTACATGGAAAAAATGGTACTAAGAATGGATTCTTCACAGCATATGGACCAAAGCCAATCTAAAATGCCCTTCAAATCTATGATGATTATCTACTAATTCTTGATGATCATCATTAATTTGATTATTTCACTCAATTTCAAGCGGCCTTGCTGTTTTCATGGGAAATAGTAGTCCTAGTCGGTTTTTTTAAGTCCACGGCTGCTCTTTACGGTCGAACATAAATAAGTGACCATTTTCCCCTTTTCCCTTTGTTGAAGCGTGGAAATCTACTCTTGCCGAATTCTAACTTTTAGTGTAATGCGATTCGAGATGCAAGCAATTATTTATAAAACCAACAAATGTGAAAATTCTCATCGGAATTTTGTCCCGAGAAGGTTGTAATACTTAAATTAGTCTTTTAAAAAAAGTGAATAGAATTTGAAAAGGTCTACAATAGAACAAACTTATGTATTTATAAGATTTTAACCATACATTCGTTTAATTTTTTTATTTAGTGAAATTTGTTTTTTTAGCGCAAATTCAATAGGACTAAACATTTTCGTTTGTATAGTCACATCAATACATCGTGCACCATTCACACTCTTGATTTTGTATAGGAAATTCAATATGTACGTATCTCATTCTGATTGATCGATGAAATGTAACTAGAAATATATCCAACACCCTTTATTTTTATTTTCTTTCTTTCTTCTTTTTTTTTTTTGGTCTCTACATCTACCTGAAGGCGCCATTCACTCGAGCATTGAAACCATCACCTTCTGCATCTGCTTATGATCAAAGTTTGCCTGGGTTTCAAGAACTTGGCAAAAGAGCAAAATAAGTTACCTCATCAACTTAGAACATATATCCTTGTATTTATAGTTGAAAGGCCTATGATTTATTACCATAAGGTTGGTGAACTTTTTTTTTTACTGATAAATTCCTTTTTAAGTACCATGAATTTTTTTTATTGAATTTGGTTTTGTGATCATGAAAGTGATATGAAGGACATTTTGATAAAGACATTTCTTTAAATCAATTCTCGTACTCGATAGACTTTAAAATTAGGCTAGCCCGTTTGAAATTGATAATTATATGATATTTCACAATCAAAGACTAAAATCTCAATGAAGGTAAATTTTTTATCTAAAATGAAAAAATTCCATGGTCAACAAAATAAAATAATAATCGATTTTTCAAAAAAAAAAAATTTGCATGACCAATTCCACATGGAAAAGACACCTCAAGTGGTCCTCATTTATGTTCCCATATTTTATTTTACCTTTTTAATTAATTAATTTAAATTCTTAAAGTATATATTGATTTGTTGCTATCAGTGTTCAATCGTTTTCTTGTTGAATCTGAAAAGATAATGACAAATAAAGAATGTTAGGCATAGTATTGATCTAACTTCAAATGCTATGTCAATGTCAAAAATATAAATCATTAATAATTATAGAACATTGAAACCTTTTTGATCAGTTTTGACAGAAACAATAAATGTGTGCCAAAATGATTCTAACCATTGACATGTTTATGGACGAATTATTCTCAATTCAGAAACAAGTATCATTTTCAATAGCCTCTCAATTCTGGAATAAGTATAGTTTTGACCATTAATTTTGAATTTTTTTTTATTTTAATCTCTCAATTTGAATTTTGCTAGAAAGGTTATCACCTTATTTCAAAATATTTTTTTCCAATATTAAAAACCAAAATTATATTTACTCTCAAATTAACAGATTATCAAAGTCGATCGAATTATTACTTTAACTATAATAATATAAATATTTTTACAAATATTGCACTTTTACTTTCAAGCAACATTTGCACAAACTCGGGGAGTGACGCACCGAGTTTGGGATATTAGCCAAATGAAAAAAAAAAACATTTGCACAAATATCTTCATTTAAAGAACTTGCTACAAAGCATTCATCCTCTCAACACAAGGGAAAAATGCTAATTGCGCAAATCATATTTTGATGTCTTTCACATAAGAAAATTCTTATATAAAAAGGTTAATAAAAAATTGTTCTTTACCATTTTGTAATAATTGTAAGAGGGATACTTGTACTGTAGCTTGTAGTATAGGAATTTATTTTACCCAACCAAAATTAATGTAATCAAATTTTATTTGTATGTTAGAGTCTCACCTTAGCAATATAAATATATATATATATATATATATATATATATATGTTGTCTCGTCTACTTGTACAAGAGAAAACATTTAAGAAAACAAAAACTATTTCCACTCAATTTTAAGCTAAAATGTATTTGGTTATTTTGTCATTTCACTTATGTTTTTGTTGACGTTGCAACTGCAACTCGTGATGTTCCAAATTGAAGCAAAAAAAATAAAAATTAATGAATTAATTAAAGATAGATTTTCAAAAAAAAATTGGCTTTTGTAAGACAATTAACTGTAATTTTTTTTTTTTTGTTAAAGCAAGTCATTAGACATGCTGTAATCCATTTTGGTCAAGTTTGAATTTTTTTTATTTTCAGCAAAGTAAGCTTAAATTCTTAATGGGCCAAATCGTTCGTTTAACCTAAAAAAGGTTTCATTCCTTTCAAACATTTATGGGCATATCCAACAATTATGCTCATACATGCATTCTAGAATTGAAACTAAGGATCCGCTTGGATATGGTGTTTTTTGGTTTTATTTATGAAATGATTTTATTGAGTTTTGTAATGAGAAAGGAATATTTATAAAATGATTAGATGTGTTTGGATTGATAAATTTGGTTAATTTATTGAAAAGTGTGTATAGAAAAAATTATAAATATATATAAATAATTGTGGTAAAAAAGTGGGATCCGCATATTTGTTAATCATTGCACAATAATATTCCAAACTTTATGCACATTGAAAAGTGAGATTTTCACCTTTTTTACCTCTGCTAATGACAGAATGAAGAAAAAAACAAAACCAAAACAAAAAATAATAATAAAAATTGGCAAACTAATAAAGCTGCAACTAATCATCACCCACGTGATTTTGCAGTCTTCATAAGTTTACTGTAGACCTGTTTTGCAATTGTAATTGCAATGAAAGAAAAAAACTGGTGCCAAACACTGAATTAATTTTACAAATAGGTTGAAATTTTAGGGAACCAAACGGAGCTAAGTAATTAAAGACAAAATCAAGATTACATTTTTGTATCCAAGCATATCAAACAAAAAGATTATTGTGAAATGGAGCAAAATTTAACATCCAATGTGCATGATAAACATATTTCAAAGAAAATTAATATTTCTATATATGTAATTGGCCTTTCAATGATTATTATTTCAACAATTAGCAACAAAAAAAAAAGAAAAAAAGGAACGTTTCAAAGGTTAGGGACAAAAAGGGGAGTAATTTACCCAAAGAAAAATACCAAACGCTGGTGGACTCAAAGCTCTCTTTACTTGAAAACCTTGACGTACTCCTTCAACCCACCATTTTACCAGAGGCAAAGAAAGACTCATTCAAATGCACAAAAATGGAGAACGAATTAATTTCTTCTCTTTAAATAAACTTTACGCCTTTAGTCCCTCTTCGCATCGATCCCATTACACATTAACACGCTCTTTAATTTACTCGTCTCTACGCGGTTATAACACCGATCCTTTATATACTAACGTCGGCACTCTCGATCAATCACTCCACACTTTCCATTCTGATCACAAAAATCATCAAGGACCCTTTCTGATTTTGTTAGAGCCCAGCTGATCAAATTTTGTTTTTTTTTTTGGCACCGTAAATTTCAGCATTTTAATTAATATATAGTTACAAGTGTACACGTTTGTAATACAAAGGATTATTCTATGGCTGTTACTACCACTAGGCATTCGGAAGTCCCGCAGCGACGGGTTCCGGCTGCCACGGCGCCGCGGTGGATTCCTCAGCGTGGTCGGGTTCTTAGGAATGTGTTGAGGGTGGTCTTTTCTTGTTTTACTAGCATGGATTCTTCTTCACAGCTTAGACCAAGCCATTCTAAGAAGTCATCAAAGGTGTTTTCTTCTAATTCGGGATGGTGATCAGTTCTTCAATGATCAATCAATGATTTGATTCCTCTAGATTAGTTCAAGCGTGGCTGTGCGCTGTTTTGATCATGGGCAATAATGGAGCTGCTTTTGTTGTTGTTGTTGTTTTGCAATTAATTCTAGGATGAATGATTAATTGATGTAGTGATTTATGTCTCAGAAATGGGACCAGCACCAAGTGTGCTCTTGTAGGCCAGATAGTATATTGTGTAGTTAATTTGAACTATCCATTTTTTTTTCTTAATAAGCTTTAGGGTTACATGCACTTAAGTAACTGGTCCTAACTACGTAAAAATGAAGAAGGTTATGATGACAAATTGGCGGTCAACGTAAAATTTTACAATATATTATTATATGATATGAATTATATTAAAAATTGTGTAAAATTTTGAACGAACACAGTATTCAAGTGTGATCCATATATTAGTATTGTTATTGGTGTTGTTTATTTGAGTAAGCTTTAAAGTTTAAGCTTTCTATATATACAGTTTTTTTAAAGATGTTGATCATTCAGGGAGCTAGTTAAAACAATCAAATTTTGGGTCTGGTATATATATGTGTATGTGTGTGTTTAGAGGAGGGAGATGATAAGGGTTTCCAATGGAGTCGTCAAATTTTAGAAGAAAAAAAAAAGCGAACTAGTTAAACAGTTTTCAATGAAGTGCTTTGTTTTATACTATTTATTTGCAAAAACCATGGTAGAATGGTAATAGTGAATAATGCTTAGCCAAATGAATAAAATTAAACCATCATTCCCATTTCCAAATTGGATTTGAAGTATGACAATATTCAAGCAACTCAAAAAGAAAAACTCTATGTCCCCAATTCATATTATAGACTTCAATTTAAAATTGAAAATCATTGTTGAATATTGAAACAAAATAAAAATGAAAAAAATCCGACCCTTCAATGCTAAAGGCTCTGTTTAAATATTTCAACAAAAGAAATTTCATGGTTTGACTTTTTATGTAGCCTAAGGAGCAACTGAATTGAATCATAAGCTGCATGACCTAGTCCTAGAAGGGTATGCTGGAAGACTAAAGTCTAAAGTCAACCGGCTGAGAGAGGAGTCTTTTTGGCTTCTCTCGTTAATTGGCTAAAATATATTTTTATTTTGATGATTTTGATGATCAAACTGATGATGATTTTGATGATGACCACGATGAGGAATGATCATATTTCAGTACAATATTGGGGGTGATTAGTATTTTAAAATTTAGGACACACTAATCAAATTAGTACAAATTAATGTAAAGATTGATATATACAAACAGCATAGAAAAAAGAAAACATGCACATTATATATTCTTGGCAGCATTTGTAAAATTGTATATTAATATACTAAATATGTAATATTGTCCATAAGATTTCAATAATTCCATGTTGTATGCATATGAGGGCAGTTCACTATCTAAAGAGATAAATATATGAATCTTCATAAGCAAAAAGGATATTTTGAAAATGAGAAAAAGTTCTTGTTTGTATTTTGTTCTTTAAGAGCTTATCTAAATTTATTATTGTATTCCATTAATCAAATTGATCCATCATCATAATGACAACAATCATTCTACCAATTCTAATAAATATGATCCATCATCAAAATGACACCTTGCTAATTCTATCTATTTTAATCAATTAACACCATCAGTCATTCTATCAATCAACTTCAATCTTATTAAATGCAACATCATCATCATCATAATCATTCTTATCAAATCCAACCAATCAATAAATAATGAAAGAACACATTTGATTTCATTAATAGGGAAAATTACCCTATGACAATTTGTGTGGTATATTTTGGTGTTATTAACATATTGTGAATGTCTATCCAAATACATCATGTTCTACCATTTTAACTTTCATTATTTCTATAATTCATATAACATCATCCCATTATCACCCATTACTTTGTAATCTATGTAACTTATGTAACTCTTGTAATTTTCATTTAGAACATTGTAAGTTACAAGGCATCTCAAGCCTATAAATATAATAGAGTATTATGTGAAAGGGAAAGGAGGTTGAATGTATTGAGATTTGTTATGAGAAAAGTACATTTTGAGAGTGTTTGGAATGAATGATTTTATTTTGTTGGGATTTGTATTGAAATTTTTTTATTAATAAAAGTTTGAAATTTAAATTTGAATTAATATTTATTAATTTATTTTTGTGGGAATTATGTTAGAAATAATTGTTTATTATTAAAATTTAAAATTTATATTCAAATTTAATATTTTATTTATAAAAAATACTGTAAAAAAAATAATTACTGTATGGCAGGAGGTTGTCGTGACCCTGCAATTTTACCCAAAACACTAAATTAATGCAGTAGTGGTGAGGGATTCGTATCCTCAGGGAGAGGATTATGACAATTGTTGATATAATGATAGAATGTGAAATGATGTAATAACACAATCAAGGTATGCAAACGAGAATGGAATAGGGAAAAATCAATAGAGATGAATGTGTTACCTCAAGGGTGTACAATATGTATGGATCTTTCTCTTGTTATCCCGGACGGACTTGTATGGACATATATGAAGGGATTATACTGCTAGTGAACTAAGGTTGATCAACTTGGTAGTTCTCACAATCCTTGTTCCCAATTCTCCCCGAACTTTCCTTCGTAGGGCAAATCCTTGGCACGAGTCAGACTCTCTCAGATCCCAATTCTCCTAACACTAATCTAATTTGATCCCTAACTATCTCCCTTGGTAGGGCAGCTAACCAGTTCTCAACTTCGACTCGCAGTACAAGAATTCTCTTAAACCTACGCAAAGGATTGATATTAACTGTCAGTGGGTACCACACAGTCAAGATCGCAAAGTCTCACAAGACCTAAGATTCATATATGCATGTTCACAACCAACTCATGTTATGATTGATTGCCAATGGGATGTTAACACCGACCTCAGTGGGTACCGCAGACCTAAATGTGAAGTTAATCTAGAGTGCAAATCATCAAACATAATAAGTGCAGAATTATGGACATGAAATAGTTTCAGATAGAAATCTAAACGAATGTCTCAAACAAGATCAAATCCACACAATTGACCCCTCAAAGCAACACTAAGAGCTTAGCCGATCATTTTGATCGGCTGATATCTCATGATTACAGAATAGAAATTATGCTCTAAGGCTCTCAGAATTCCTCTAAGATTTTCTCTCCGTGAATTGATTTCTTCCCCCCAAAAATCCCGCTCTCCACTTTGTGCGGCTTCTTGCCCTTTTATAGTTTTTCCTGGCTGACTTGGCTTGGAAAACTCCTGGAACTTCCTTCTCTCCCGGATGAACCGCCACGTGTCTGCAAATATAAATTAGAGCTGAAGTGAGGACACGTGTCTGAGTAAAGACTTAATGATTAAGAATATTCAGTGCATTTACTCAAACAGTTAGAGCCCGTGAGAAAGACATCAAATGCTTTGCTTGTGTGAGCTTCATCTTGTGTGTGCTAAGTGCCATTGTAGGACAAAGATTGAGTGAGTGGTGTTTGTGCAAGTGTGCAAGTGAGAAGTGAGAAAAAAATGTACAGAAAATATTCATGAAGGAAAATGCATAAAAAGAAACATGAAGATGTGAGTGTGCGCGTGTGTGTATGGTGCGGCCGCACATTGTGTGTGTGGTGTGGCCGCATCGTGCAAATGTGAGTGTGGTGCGGGCGTCTTGTGCGCCCGCACCGTGCAATGTGTGTGTGAGTGAGGTGATGTGAGGTGCAAGTGTGAGTGTGTATAGGTGTGGTGTGTTAGTGTGCGGATTTGTGAAGTGTGTGCTGGATTGGTGTGTTAGTGTGTGCTGGATTGGTGAAATGTGTGCTGGATTCATGTGCAATGTTGAAGTCTCAATGACTGAGACCTCCATGAAAGTGTGAGATTTGGAAGCCAACATGGTTAAGTGCGTGAATGGATGTTCATAAACAATTGCTACATATTTTCACAACACTTGGTTAATCTCCACAACTTCCAGTTTGTAGTCGATATTCACACAAAGTCATGTAATCAAGCAACAATTCATCAATCATTTCAAGTGAAAGAATAAGAAAGTAACGCACTTAGGTCGGTACAAGACCGACTTATCACTGTAGTATTTTTTTATTTTTAAAAATTTTGATGAAAAAATTGAACTAAACAAACAACTCATTTTGCAATTATGAAATAAATAACTAATAAGGGAGCATCCAAACAGGTCCAACTTGTTATTTGGCTGCTATACCGTTTCTAACTATTATAGAGAGCTAGGGTGAATGAAATAATTCTAGTTATGTATGATATAATTTTAAAGGACTACAAAATCAGGGTAAACAAAATAACACAAAAGCAAAAATATTCAATACAGCAAAACATTCATACAAAAGTAAATCCATTTCATATGTTCAAATTACAAATGCATCCTATTGAATCATAACATTATTAGTCATTTCAACTTATCCATATGTAAATCTATCCCATTATGTCAAAGTTACAGGATTAAAAGGTCATTCTAATTCATTAGAAAAGTCACTACATTTCCAAATCATAAGATTCTCACTAATTGTTTGATAACATTACAAGTAATCCAAACTCATCATCTCAATTTGCTTTCTTCTTGCCCTTTTCTTACACTTCAGAATTCTTGGTATTCCTTAGTTCAGGTTGACTGCCAACAGGGAATGGTGGTTTTGGGAGACCAAACACATCATATAAATTTGAAGTTGGAGCAGAGCATGATGATTTGTTCCCTTCTATTGCATTACAATCCTGTATATACACATATACTTTCAAGTTAGATATGAAACTCAACTGAAAGTGAACTATACAAATGACACTAAAATACATAGATATATACATTGACCTTATTCATTGTTGTTTGTCTTGCTGCTTCTTGTTTGGTCCTTTTTCTTTCCAAAACAGAAAAACTTGCCCTCATGCTTTTCTGTTTTGATAATTTTGATGTTTAAGTTGACTGTAAATTTTGTTTTGATAACTTCACAGCACCACTAATGTGCCTCTTAACCTGAAAATAAGATAATTAATTATAAACTAGAAAACATGATAAACAAAATATTAACATAACAAGAAGTTTTGAATAGACTCACAAGCAATCTGCTACTCTGTTGAGTGCTGACTTTTGTCAATACAACATGAAGTTGTCCATCCTCTAAATTTGGAACATTGATCTGAGGTGTTTGAACTACTCCATGCACTGATTGAAGTTCTCTGCTGTCATTAGCCTCTGTACATTTATTAACACCAATAATGTCATTCCTTTCTTCATTGCTACCCACTGATTTAGCATTGCAACTTCTTCTGTTATGCCCTTTTACTCCACAAAACTACACTTGTTTAACTCACCAACCCTACTCAATTTCTTCTCTTCACAATTCTAAATTTCACTTGCACTCATCCTTCTTAATTTTTTAGGCCTGCCATGTGCTTTACCATATAATGGTGGTAATTGACTGATTAAACTTGTTTTATGCCATTCATGCTCCCCATTCAGTGAAAATATACATGGCTCATAGCACTTGAGATAGATCTCAACCTTATAGCAGTCATCAACATACTTTAAAGGTTCTTCCATGATTGTCCAAATTGCAGAAATGGCATGAGAACAAGGTATGCCTGTCTGTTCCCATCTCTTACAACTACAAGTATGTTCTTTCAGATTAACAGCATACCAGCCACTGGGGCTAGCCCAGTGGTTAGGGAGTTAGCGTCCCGACCCCCAGGTCTAGTGTTCGATTCCTGGGGGATGCATATGAGGGTGTGTGAGTGTAAAAAAAATTAAAAAAAAAACAGCATACCTCTCACCGTAGGGACACCATACTTCAACATGTTGGTCATTGGCCTTATGGGGAACACATAAAGTTGCTTCAATATTGTTTTTCTGTATCTTCTTGAAAATAGTAGGACATATCACTTTATTGTTCCACTTATCCCTTGCCTTTTCTCTATTTTCTTGTATTCTTTGCATCACATATCCTTAAACCCTCAAACATTGATACAATTAGTTACTCTCTTGCATATAATATCTTGCTATTAAATGATTCACAGATATTGTTTAACAAGATGTCACACTTAGAAAAAGTACTGAAATAACTTCTACTCCACTGAGCTGGTGGTTTGTCATCAAACCACTTGGCTGCATCTATATCTAACTCTGCAATGTGGGCTATTTTCTCACTAAATTGATTAGGAGTAGTAGCTTTTGCAGTAGCCCATAAAGCATTTCTTAATGCTTTCCCTTTGAAGCCAGTAGTAGACAAATTACCATGTAAATGCTTCACACAATATCTGTGATAAGCATTTGGGAACACAGTTTCACAAGTTTGAATTAAGCCTTTCTGTTTGTCACTCATGATTGTCCACTCATAATCCCTCTCAATTTTTAAATGATCTTTTAACAGATTCAAAAACTATGTCCAAAATTCTTTATTTTCCCTCTCAGTCACAACATATGCAAAAGGAAAAATTCCATTTTTTGGGTCAGTCCCAACAGCAGTGAGTAACATCCCCCCAACTGATTCCTTTAAAAAAGTTCCATCTAACCCAAATAGAGGCCTACATTCATCTAGAAATCCTTCCTTCACACCAGTAAAACTTATGTATATTCTCTCAAATCTTGGTTGTTTTGTCTTAACATCACTATAGCCATCAACCATCTTCACTATTACAGTACTTCCTAGATTACTTCTTTAAACTTCATGGATGTAATCATTCAATTTAAGATACTGATCATCTTCCGTACCATGAACAAATCTTAAGGTTGATTTCTTAGCCCTATTCCCTTGAGTTTTAGATAAGAAACACTTATTCTCCCTCATCACTTGCTTTCTAAAACTGAAAGCATCTAGTTTGGGATTTTTCTTGAACAAAAATTGGTATTTTTTTACAACCCAAGAAGATTTTACACACTTGTTCTTATAAACAACACTACATTTATGCTTTTTTGTGAATGTCCTAACCTGAATACATCCATCCCCTTTCATTTTCCTAGCATATATGGTCTATTTACAAAGTTTATTTGGACATATAGCTCTAACTCTAATCTTATCATTCGTAATGAATTTATATGGTCTATCTCTTTTGATATTCCAATTTGCAACTGCATTTTTAAACTCTTTGAAGTTGTTGAAAATTAATCCACATTCCAATGATAGATCATACATTTTATTTTTAGGATTGAAAATAGGATGTCTCTCACCAATTTCATCCTCTGACCCATGCATACTCGCAAATTCCTTATCAGAATCTGGTAGTTCATTCTCCTATTCATTACTTTTTGATTCATGACCAAATTTTTTCAGAATAATTTGCTCATTTACACTGTTGTTTTTCTCACATTCTCTCTGGTTATCAGTCCCTAACCACTCTGAATTTTTATCCACATTATTCTCATATTCATTGTCATCTTCTATATCATAATCCGAATCATTTACAGACCATTAACTGAACTAACTACATAATCATCATCATCATTCTCATCATTATCATTGTTTCTCAATTGTTCAACTACCAAATAAAACTCTAATTGTCTATCAAACTGAAGTTTACTACTGCAAATGCAATCCAATTCTTTATCAGATGTTACTATATGAAAGACATATTCTTCTAAAAGTATATAATACTTCTTCTGACCAGAAAATCCAACAGTTTTCAACAACCTATCTAATTCAAATAGGTCTATTCCAGATACATCCACCTCATCAAACACAACTAATTTTCCATCCTTATAAGGGAATCAGATTCATTTACTAGGGTCTCCGAATGATAAAATTTCAAGGTCAATAAAGTGTTGTCTTTATCTGAGGCAAAAAAACAAAACAAAGGAAGACACAAGAACTCTGCATACATATTCAGAGCATGGACTACAGATAATAAAAATATATACACATTTATTCACCCTTTTTGAAGACATATGGGACCACATCATAGCCATTAAACTAATGCATGTGAGCAAACAATGACAAAATACTCAATTTTATAACCTCTAAACATAAATTACTTACTAAGATTCAACATTTTTAACACATTATTCACTATCTAAGCCACATCAAATTGTAAAATAACACCAAAATTTCAGTATCATACCATAGTTGGAAAGTGGTCTATCGTTCAAAACGTTGTTTCTGAGTGACATGCTTTCGATTGCAAAACCCCGAGTTGCACCTTTGGAATTCTTTGCTAGGATCAAAATTTTTTGACTTTTGGAAAATATGAGAAAAATCTTGTGGTGAATTAAGGTCTGGAGTTAAAATGATGAAAGAGATGAAAAAGGATTTTTTTTTTCCTTTTATCTGTTAGAGTAAAAAACTTGTAATTGTTTATTAGATAATAAGATTTTTTTTGTTTACAGAAAGTCATAAATTTTGAATTTTAACAAACATGTGCATCGCACATGATCATTTTGTTATCTTCCCAACAAAATCTGTCAAATGTACTAAATTGGTCATAAATTGGAACATTGGAGACCAAATTAGCTACTTTATAAACATTAGAGACTAAAAGTGTGACAGGTCTAAACTTTAGGGACTAAAATTGCTGTTTTCTCAAATTTCTTTGAGTAAATACTGAAAAACATATGACAACATTGAGTTTCATTTTGAACATATGAGCACTGAGAAAAATTTGTACATTCAAAGTCATACATATGTTTAATAGTACTCGTGTTTGCAAATTCATCAGTTCTTACTTTCGTTGCTGCGGTTTGTCTTCCTCTTCTAGCTCCATTCCTTCAATTCCTCACACTTGGTCATTTTCCATTTTTCATTTGCATTCTGAATTTCTTCTGCTTTATTGGGAGCTTGAATCTGATTCGGGAAACTCCTCTATGCATATTGTTTAGATTTTGGCATGAAGTTTTCTGCAACATCTGCTGCTGTAATCTTTGTCTGTTCCATCAAATGATTTGAACATAGAATGTTCGTCAATTTGCAAATAGTTCTTGGCAAGAATCTTAAATTCCTCAAAACTATTGTAGGAAAGCTAATAGTGTCATTACGCCACAAAAATTAAAACATACTCTTCACCAGTGTAGCAATAGAGTAAGGTCATCTCCTAAGGAAACAGATGTAACTTTCCTTCAAACTTGTCACAAAAAGAAATTAGAAACAAATAATCAAAATAGATTACTAAAGAATTTAATCAATAAGAAAGAAAATCCATTTAAAGCATTGAATCCACACTAAATAATTTCTTGATCCTTGATGCAAATATGAAGCATATAATTCAAATAGACCAGTTATAGTTACAAGGAACGCCACTGACATAACTTTATTTTTCCTTACTTGTTGGTAATTAAAAGAACACCTTATTAATTACTTTCTAATTAATAAACAGACTAAGAAGATGCCTCATTAGATTTAATTCATTAACTTCATTAAGATGAGAGAAAATTGATTATAATATGTTCATATGGACGCCATATGCCCATATCAGACCCTTATGCCCACTGCCGATGAATGACAACCTTATCACTTATTAAAACTAAATGGACAATTATGGATCCACCGTTTTAATTGGCATTAGAACTTTCTGCTATTAATTAAATATTTTGCATTATTTAACAATCATAGAAAATTCATAAACCCTTTATCACAGAACATAAATGGTACTTGTTTTACATATTTATTTAAATCTAATTAGATCTCACAAGATTAAATTAGTGTTTCATCAATATTTTAACTGAAAAACTAGTTTAGAATAAAAACATAATTAAATAAGAAACAAAATAATTGAATAAGACAAAATTCATGATGTACTAATTAATAAAATAGAAAATAAAGTAAAGATGAATTTGAAAATAGAAACTAAAATTACTTAAATAACTAAGAAAAATTAATGAAAACAAAAAGTTTAAAAGTAAGGCTAAACTAAAAGTTACGTAAACTAAAACGGAAGGCTCTACTTATTCTGTAACTTGACTCTCTATTTATAGAGCTACTTAATAATTCCCTATTATTAATCTAATTCCTCAAAAGTGGCAATTATCCCTAAAAAATTGAAATTATCTTTAAAAGCTATAATTATCTAATTATCTCAAAAAAATAATTGTTTGGAATAAATTCATAAAACTAATGTCAATCCCAATCTCAATCTTCATAGGTCTTTGATAGAATTTCAAAATATGAGACTTTTTATCCAACTTCTTCATTAATCCCTTAAGATTATGCCTTTGAATCTTCCTAAAAGTATGTATAGATACATTTTTCACCATTTTTGCACTTTTATTGCCCAACAACTTCTTCCAGATAAATCTACAATTATCAACACTTTTTTCCAATATAATCTAAAATAATATAAATAAATATCAAAATATTAACATTATCAAAAGCGCAATATGCATATCCATTCTACATCTTCTTGTCATAAATAGATCCAGCTTATTAACATAATTAGTTGTGAAGACAATGAGTCGTTTTCCATCACATGCAAAGCCCATCAATGAAATTCAATATAGTAATTCTGAAAGGGTGACTTTGCCTCCAATACTCTCTTTCTTCTCTTTAGAACTTTCTGATATCTTGCTCTTATTCATCTCTAATGAGTCTCAAATTTACCAAGCGCTCCCTAGTCGGTTTAGCCCATAGATGACTTATAACCTGCAGCACAACAGTTCAGAGTTTCAAAATAGATACGAGTCTTAAAATTTACCAAGTGCTTCTTGGTTGGTTTAGCCCATGGATGACCTACAACCTGCAACACAATAGTTACCAATGCCTAAGTTAGTAATATACTTATAAAAAAATATAGAGAAATAACAAGTAATGAGAACGTAGCCTTCTTCATCAATTTCCAAAGGTCTCCATGTCCTTCTTTTAGCCCGTGAGATCAAGCGAGCAACCAATGTCCTCCATCACAATAATGGATTTGCTTGATGTTTCTGAGAGAAAACTACTGAATTCTGTACGATATGTTGATGATAGTTTTGTATATTTTAGGGGCTTGCAAAGAGAATAAATGAAAATATTGAGATGGATATGTAGACACATTAGATTAGATCTAATAAGTAATTAATATTGGAAATGAAGTAGGAGTAGATTCAATAGATGAGAAAATGATAGAAATTTGTATAAGATAGTTTTAATATGTCCATAGGAGACCTTTCGAAGCTCTAGTACAATGTCTAGATAATAAAGAATTATTAATGCAAATTAAAAAAGGGAAGAGTAAACAAAAAAAAATTGGAAAACTATTTTTTCATGGGTAAAATATGTAAAAACTATTTTTCAAGGGTAAAATAGGTAAAAACTATTTTCCCTAATCGCCTCCTTTCCACCACCAACTGGCCCAACTCCATGTTCTCTTCATTTGACAAAATTGATCCCTTTTGGGCAAACTTCTTCAAACTGTAAGTATTCAGTCCATGTTTATGTTTAAAAACATATTGAAACACAGTATCTAAGTATCCAACATCTTTATCACCGTTTCTGTTTTCATAAGCATTTTTGTTTTCTTGGATTTCAATGTCAAATTCTGAATGTTAAAATTTTTTGAACCAATGTAGCTTCCTTTAATCGTAGGACCAAAGAGAAGGCCACTTTTTCATCTTCCTTTGATTGCAGGACTAAAGCTAAAGCCACTTCTTCATCTTCTGCACTTTAAGGGTTTCTAATTTCCTGTCTTTCATTGTTTATCTAGATTTACGAATTATTCTAGAAAATTTGTTAATTGTTCAACCCTTTTTTTAGTTTTTCATTTATTCTAGGCTTATGCTTTCAAACTCTTTCTTAACTCCACAGTTGTTGTTGTAGTTACAAAAATATATAGTAATTAAGTTAAAAATTATAATTATTTGGTATATTCATATTTTTATATGAACTTGAACTTCAAAATATTTCTTTTAATGTAACAAGCAGGTTAACTTTTTTTTAATTCAGCACGATATACTGATGATAGTTTTGTATATTTTAAGGGCTTGCAAAGAGAATAAATAAAAATGTTGAGATGGATATGTAGACACATTAGATTAGATATAATAAGTAATAATGAATTTATTGGAAATGAAGTAGAAGTAGATTCAATAGATGATAAAATGATAGAAATTTGTATAAGATAGTTTTAATATGTCCATAGAAGACCTTTAGATGCTCTAGTACAATATGTAGATAATAAAGAATTATTAATGCAAATTGAAAAAAGGAAGAGTAAACAAAAAAAAATGGAAAACTATTTTTTCATAGGTAAACTTGGTAAAAACTATATTTTTCAATGGTAAAATAGGTAAAATCTATTTTCTCTAATCTCCTCCTTTCCACCACCAACTGGCCCAGCTCCATGTTCTCTTCGTTTGACAAAAATAGATCCCTTTTGGGCAAACTTCTTCAAACTGTAAGTATTCAGTCCATAATTATATTTAAAAAAAAGCTTGAAGCAGAGTATCTAAGTATCTAGTATATTTATCGTTGTTTCTATTTTCATAAGCATTTTTGTTTCCTTGGATTTCAATATTTATTTTGTCAATAAAAAATGAAAAATACTTTTGGTCTAAGTTTTCTAAACTTCAAATTCTCAATATTAAAAATTTTTGAACCAAGGTAGCTTCCTTTAATCGCAGGACCAAAGAGAATGTCACTTCTTCATCTTCCTTTGATTGCAGGACAAAAGCCAAATCCACTTCTTCATTTCTGCACTGTATGGGTTCCTATATTCCTGTCTTTCATTGTTTATCTAGATTTACGAATTATTCTAGAAAATTTGTTAATTGTTCAACCCCTTTTTTAGTTTTTCATTTATTCTGTGCTTATGCTTTCAAACTCTTTTTTAACTCCACAATTGTTGTTGTTGTTACAAAAATTAAAAAAATATAGTAATTAAGTTAAAAATTATAATTATTTGGTATATTCATTTTTTATATGAACTTTCGAATTCAGTTTACCGAAAACGAATTTGAATTCGAATTCGGTCGGATATTCGGTTTAATTCGAATATTGACCACACCTTCGCTCTAGTACAATGTGTAGATAATAAAGAATTATTAATGTAAATTGAAAAGGGAAGAGTAGACCAAAAAAATTGGAAAACTATTTTTTCATGGGTAAAATTGATAAAAACTATTTTTTCAAGAGTAATATAGGTAAAAACTATTTTCCCTAATTGCCTCCTTTCCAGCACCAACAGGCCTAGCTCCATGTTCTATTCGTTTAACAAAAATTGATCTCTTTTGGGCAAACATCTTCAAACTGTAAATATTCAGTCCATGTTTATGTTTAGAAAAAGCTTGAACCACAGTATCAAGTATCCAGCATCTTTATCACTGTTTCTGTTTCATAAGCATTTTTGTTTTCTTAGATTTCAATGTTTATTTTGTCAATAAATTTATGAAAAATACTTTTGGTCTAAGTTTTCTAAACTTCAAATTCTGAATATTAAAAATTTTTGAACCAAGTTAGCTTCCTTTAATCGCATGACCAAAGAGAAGGCCGCTTTTTCATCTTCCTTTGATTACAGGACCAAAGCCAAAGCCACTTCTTCATCTTCTGCACTTTTAGGGTTTCTAATTTCCTATCTTTCATTGTTTATCTAGATTTATGATATATTCTAGAAAATTTGTTAATTGTTCAACCCCTTTTTTAGTTTTTTCATTTATTATGTGCTTATGCTTTCAAACTCTTTCCTAACTCCACAGTTGTTGTTGTAGTTACAAAAATATATAGTAATTAAGTTAAAAATTATAATTATTTGGTATATTCATATTTTTATATGAACTCGAACATCAAAATATTTCTTTTAATGTAACAAGTAAGTTAACCTTTTTTTTAATTCAACACGATATACTGATGATAGTTTTGTATATTTTAAGGGCTCGCAAAGAGAATAAATGAAAATGTTGTGATGGATATGTAGACACATTAGATTAGATATAATAAGTAATTAATGAATATATTGGAAATGAAGTAGAAGTAGATTCAACAGATGAGAAAATGATAGAAATTTGTATAACATAGTTTTAATATGTCCATAGGAGACCTTTAGATGCTCTAGTACAATGTGTAGATAATAAAGAATTATTAATGCAAATTGAAAAGGGAAGAGTAAACAAAAAAAAAATGGAAAACTATTTTTTCATAGGTAAACTTGGTAAAAACTATATTTTTTCAATGGTAAAATAGGTAAAAACTATTTTCCCTAATCTCTTCCTTTCCACCACCAACTGGCCCAGCTCCATGTTCTCTTCGTTTGACAAAAATAGATCCCTTTTGGGCAAACTTCTTCAAACTATAAGTATTCAGTCCATAATTATATTTAAAAAAAAGCTTGAAGCAGAGTATCTAAGCATCTAGCATATTTATCACTGTTTCTATTTTCATAAGCATTTTTGTTTTCTTGGATTTCAATATTTATTTTGTCAATAAAAAATGAAAAATACTTTTGGTCTAAGTTTTCTAAACTTCAAATTCTCAATATTAAAAATTTTTGAACCAAGGTAGCTTCCTTTAATCGCAGGACCAAAGAGAATGTCACTTTTTCATCTTCCTTTGATTGCAGGACAAAAGCCAAAGCGACTTCTCCATTTCTGAACTGTATGGGTTTCTATTTTCCAGTTTTTCATTGTTTATCTAGATTTACGAATTATTCTAGAAAATTTGTTAATTGTTCAACCCCTTTTTTAGTTTTTCATTTATTCTGTGCTTATGCTTTCAAACTCTTTTTTAACTCCACAATTGTTGTTGTTGTTACAAAAATTAAAAAAATATAGTAATTAAGTTAAAAATTATAATTATTTGGTATATTCATTTTTTATATGAACTTGAACTTCAAAATATTTCTTTTAATGTAACATGCACGTTAACCTCTTTTTTTTAATTCAACATGATATGCTGATGATAGTTTTCTATATTTTAGGGGCTTGCAAAGAGAATAAATGAAAATGTTGAGATGAATATGTAGACACATTAGATTAGATATAATAAGTAATTAATGAATATATTGGAAATGAAGTAGGAGTAGATTCAATAGATGAGAAAATGATAGAAATTTGTATAAGATAGTTTTAATATGTCCATAGGAGACCCATAGATGCTCTAGTAGGTTTGTTCATCGGTTTGGTTTTCGGGTTCTTCGAATTGTTCGATTCGGTTTGTTCGGTTTGAACATCTCTAAACTCAAATTCAAAAACCAAACCAATTTGAATTGAATTTTAAATTCGGTTTTCAGTTCGAATTCGAATTGAATTCAAATAAAGCAAAAATGATATTTGAATTTAAATATCAAATCTTTAATCGAATCAACCGAATTCACGCAAACAAACTGGACTCGAATTTAGTTTTAACCTAAATCAAATTATCAAATTACATCACAATGTAGGATTCAAAACAATAATTTAGTTAAATATTATATATTTGATAAAATATTATTTATTAATATATATTTTTAATATATGAATTCGATTTTCGGTTTGGTTTTCGAATTGGAAGTTAACTTGAAAACCAAACCATAAACCGAAATTCGAATTCAGTTTACCAAAACGAATTTGAATTCGAATAATTCGAGTTCGGTGAATTCGAATAATTCGAGTTCGGTGAATTCGAATTCGGTCGGATATTCGGTTTAATTCGAATATTGAACACACCTTTGCTCTAGTACAATGTGTAGATAATAAAGAATTATTAATGCAAATTGAAAAGGGAAGAGTAAACAAAAAAAAATTGGAAAACTATTTTTTCATGGGTAAAATTGGTAAAAACTATTTTTTCAAGGGTAATATAGGTAAAAACTATTTTCTCTAATTGCCTCATTTCCACCACCAACAGGACCAGCTCCATGTTCTATTCGTTTGACAAAAATTGATCTCTTTTGGGCAAACATCTTCAAACTGTAAATATTCAGTCCATGTTTATGTTTAAAAAAAGCTTGAAGCACAGTATCTTTTGACTAAAAATTTTAAAACTTAACTTCGAGTAAATATAATTATAAAAAGTAAAGAAAAGTTGATCAAATTACTTTACTTTATTTATGTTTGTAGAATTATATAAAAATAAATTACAATCTATAGTTGCTAGTCAATTAATAAATTATTTATCAAATTATTCACTTTAGCGTATCAAATTTTTATTTTAGTGTATCAGCTGTTTATGAAATATAATATTAGCGTATCAAGTATAGAAAAATTAGCATATCAAATTCAACAAAATTTGTGTATCGCATAGTTTATATAAACCCGTTTCACAGGAGTTTTTGTATTATTCTAATGCACCACTACATATATAATAGGATTTATAAGTGTAATAGGTGGAAATCTTTTCATATTCAAGATATTCAAAGCATCAACTTGAAAATGTGAAATTATCATCATGAAGGAAATGTTAAAAGGATATGTTTTATTATATTTATTTTCAAATCATTAACTACTAATTTATTTGTGAATATTTAGAAAAAAATAATTTAAACTATGTATTGTGCAATTATAATACTATTATAAAGAGATATACCTACAAACAACCAACTTTCAGAACAAATATAAAAGTAAAATCAAATCATTACAATTAATCTTTACTTGTTAAATATTCTAAGATATCAATTTAATTATCTAAATTTATTAATTCATCACTATATACAAAATTATTACAAATTTAAATTCATAAATTAAAATTGTTGTTTACTTTAGTTGTTGTATTGGATGTTGTAATTGCTTGTTTAATAAAACCAATACTTCCAAATTGTGCCTCTCTTTTAAACTAACACTTTAGAATTCAATCAAATGCCATAAAAATAAATCCTATAATTAATTCAATTAAATATACGTGCAAAATCACGTGCTCAATCTCTAGTGAGTGTGTGTGTGTCTATATATATATATATATATATATATATATATATATAAACTTAGCTGCTCGACCGATTCCTAATCAACCTCGAGTTTGACCAATTTTATTAATAATTTTTTTGTTTTTTTTAAAGAATCGATTATTTATGAAAGTTAGTTCAGTTACTACTCCAATTCTTTAGTCGAATTGGTCAGACCGGTCGGTCCAATATACGATTTCAAAACACTAGAAAAAAAAAATACTTTGTTCAATTGTAAAATGGTAATTTTGGACACTGATATTTACTTTTTCAAATTACATGATGGTTTTTTTTTATTTTTATTTGCACAAATGAAATATTACAATATTGTTACTTAATGAGCTGACATGCAACTTGAGAAAGTGCTCGAGCATGTCAAGTAAGCGTTACGTACGTAAGCTAACGCCAAAGAACATTGCATCACCATTGGTATAGACTAAATAAATAGGAAGATTCCTCACATATAAAAGATAAAGTTGACCACACAAGCTGTGGTTGACAATGAGAGATCCAAAATGAATAAAAGAAATAACAAAGATAAATTAATTAGAATATGAAAAGAGCAATAAGCAAGATAAAGTTTGTTTGTCTTCAAGGTATATGTATCCCTATTAATTGTGTGGTAAAAAGATGTAGTGTTATTGTATACATATTAATTTTTCATTACTTTCAATTTAAAGTTTATTTTATCTAACAGAAGTTGAAATTAAAGATGAAATTTCAGTTTGTTGTACTTATAATTTGTGCAGAACATTTTTTTTTCCTTAATTATAATATGAATTAAACCTCCATGCTTTTGGGCATTCATGTTTATGGAAGACATAAAATGTCTAAATTTAATTATGCTCGTCCACATTATAACTTCATATGTAGTTGTATATTTAGGCATGTGTGTAGCAAAAGAAATTAATGTTAAAACTAAGGGTAAATTAGTTTGGTGGTTACTAAACTATTCGGATGGTGTCACCGTTTTTTTTTTTTTTAAATTGTTATTCGGTTTCAATTCAACCATTATCTTTGAATTTTTTTCTTTAATTTCAAATATTTTGTTTTATTAAAATCATGTTTTTACTTGTAAAATTTATAAACAACTATGTTAAATGAACATCCATTAGTCTAAAAATAGTCACATTTGACCGGATGATTACTAGTATACTATTTTGATAAATGAGTAGACAAATTGAAATTTAAAAAAAAAATAGAGACTAAAAGTATACCATCAAAATAGTTTAGTGGCCGATAAAGTAGTTTACCCTCAAATTAAATATACATCCGAGTTCTAGAGTACTAATCTAAAATTCAAAACAATTAATACAAAAACTAACTATATATGTTTATATTTCTGTATCGAAAGCATCTCAACACATAAAAATATTGTGATCAAATGGAGCAATATTTAGCATTCAAGTTTAACAGAAAAAGTTTAAATATTATGTAATTATATATGAGTTATTATTCCAAAAAAAAAAAAATCAGCAAAAAAACAAACAAAATGAAGTGAATTAAAATTAAAATGATAATAATAATAACCAGATAATAGGCTGCAAGATTCTTCACAGCTATAGCATAGTCTTTACTTCAAAAACGTTGACTAATTAAGCACACCAATTTTCCAAAGACTCATTCAAATGCACAAAAATGGAGAACGAATTGCTTCTCTTTAAATAAACTTTAGGCCTTGAGTCCCTCTTCGCATCCATCCCATTACACATTAACACGCTCTTTACTCGTCTACGCCGATCCTTTATATACTAACGTCGGCACTATCGATCAATCACTCCACACTTTCCATTCTGATCACAAAAATCATCAAGACTTTTTGATTTTGTTAGAGCCCAGCTGATCAAATTTTGTTTTTTGGATCCGTAAATTTCTGCATTTTAATTAATATATAGTCACAAGTGTACACTTTTTGCAATAAAAAAATTGTCCCATGGCTGTTACTACCACTAGGAATGCCGAAGTCCCGCAGCGGCACCCGCCACGAAGGGTTCGAGCTGCCACGGCGCCGCGGTGGATTCCTCGACGGGGTCAGGTTCTTAGGAATGTATTGAGGGTGGTTTTTTCTTGTTTTACTAGTATGGATTCTTCACAGCTGCATAGACCAACGAGCCATTCTAAAAAGTCATCATCAAAGGTGTTTTACTCGAATTCTTGATGATCATCATTTCTTTCCAATGATCATATCATATTTTTGATTACATTCCACTTCGGCCGTGCTGCTTTGACGGGCAATGATGGGGCTGCTTTTTTTGTTGTAGTTGTTTTTGTTTTTGTACGGTCTAAGAGGGATGAGTGACATAGCCTTTTATGTCTCAAAAGAAATGGGATCAGCAACAAATGTGCTTTTGTAGGCCATATAGTATATATTGTTGTGTAGCTTATTTGGACCATCCAATGGCAAGCGTTAACACCATTCAATTTTTTTTTTTTTTTTTTTGAA
Organism: Ophiorrhiza pumila; assembly: GCA_016586305.1. Taxonomy (NCBI): domain Eukaryota; kingdom Viridiplantae; phylum Streptophyta; class Magnoliopsida; order Gentianales; family Rubiaceae; genus Ophiorrhiza; species Ophiorrhiza pumila. Next base: position 5,544,755 of record BLIW01000011.1, read on the forward strand.
GAAATTCAGTTGTCCCAAATCAAGTTTCTAAGAACAAGATTGGAATAGTATAAGAAATTTACAAAAAGGGGTAAGCTAATTAAACAATTTACATGGAAAAATGGTACTAAATATGGTTTGTTTTTTTGGCAATAATTCTTTGCATAAACCATGGGTATAAATGTAAGACCAAAATGAGATTCAATTCCAAAGAATTCGATAGTGAATAATGAATGCATAGCCAAATGAAAAATAAACCATCATTCCCATTTCTAAATGGGGTTTGAACTTTGAAGTATGACATGCAAGCAACAGAAATTAGAAAATTTATATGACCAGTTCATATGATAAACTTTAGCAACAACAACATCGACAACAACTAACTTCTATCTACTTAGTGAAGTCACTTATGTGGATTATATTTTTTACTATATTTGATTTAAATTTATTTGCTCATCGACTTAATATTTACATAATTTTTAATGTAATTTATATCATAAGATTTGACAAAATTTTACGTTAATTGTCAATTTATTGCAAACTTGCTAACTCCTTTTTTTTTTTACTTTAAGGCATACTATTTATAGGCAGATAAACTATTTATAATTAGGCGAGGTTCTTTGATAAACTTTAATTTTTTTAAAAATTTGAAAACCATTGTTCTTCCAATAACAATTCTTTCATGTACGAATAATGGGGGGAAAAATCCCTTGAAGGGAAGGCTGCCTTGGTTGACTTTTCAAGTTTTCAAAATTTCAAGTTGCATAAGGAGCAGTTGAGTTCAACACAAATTGTAAGTTGCAAGTAAACGACAACGTACTGGTTGCTGACTTGGTTCTTCATTGGTATGCTGGTTTGACTAGTTTTCAAAGGGCTGAGAAAAAAAGTCTTGTGTTCTTCTCCTCTTATTTATTGGCTACAATTTTTATAATTATGATTGTGACATTTTTTATGATTGATCTCATATTTAAGAATAATTAATTTCAGTGATTATATTTAAAAATCAGGTTAATCACATCATGAAATTAAAAGAATTGATATTTACCAATAGTTTGAGGAAAAAGTAAACATGTCAACTATGTATGTTTAAGTACATTTGTAAAAAAGAAATTTCAAAACACTAATATTATTTATTACTAGAAAATATAATTAATTATTTTTAACCAAAGCTAGCTATGGTGTGTATATATATATATATATATAATTATATATAAATATAATTAAAATTTTTACCCTAGATGCATGTGTAATTAAGTCAGATGAGTTACCAAAAATTATCATGAAGCTTTATCAACAATAGTCTAATTCTTTTCCTAATTTTGATATTATAAATTAAAAAGAAAAAAAAAGAATATAGTACGTTCATACATTAATTGAGTAGACTTGCAAACATGATAACTCTTCATTGTAACAAAATTACAGTATGATTAAGATATTTCTTGAGATTTTAGAAGTTTAGAAATAAATAAACAATAGTTCTCAATTTTTTTTTAAAGAAAAAGCAAAGAATTAATCATAGGGTAAGATAACCTAGAGGAGCTAATACCATGTTGTTGACTGGGAATTTTGCAAATAATGTCTTTTTCAATTTTCATGTCAAAACAAAATTACTATTTTCTTCTGGACTAATTTTTGGTATTTGAAATGGTCCAACTAAGTAAAAGTCACAAAATGACAATTTCCAATAGAATAAATTTTGTGTCGTGGTTAAAATCTGAAAACTTCTTATAGCCTCGAATTTTTTATTTAAGTTCTTGTAAGTTTTTGAAGAAAAAAAATGAAAGGAAAAAGTTAGATAGATTTGTAAACCTTTTTTTTTTTTTGTCAAGAATGAAAACTATTTTATTCAATATTTTCATGTTATTAAACATTTTTCCCCCTTAAATTCAAGCAAAATTACAAATTGTAACAAGAGGAAAATTAGAGTTTGATAGTCAAATATGATATTTCACCAAATCGAAACACATGTTTATACTACAATAATTAGTTGTGTTTTGCAGAATTACTTGTCTTAAAGAAATTGTTCCATGGACAATTCCACCTTAAATCTTTATTTTTTTCCCCTTCTCTTCGTTTACTCCCTTTATTTGTAGTAGTTAATCATAAATATTTTGAATTTTATATAATTAAAGTTTTCAATTTTTAATTCAAATGTCATCTGAAATTCTTTTATTCACTTTTTATTTATTATTTGATTCTATATAATATATTTTTGAATTAGAAATGATTTTATGACTAATGGGATATTATGTATAAATAGTATAGGTAGTAATGCCAAAATTAAAACTACCCAAAAATTACAACTAATGGTTAATTTTTGTTAGTCCCAAAGAGGCTATTGTTAGCTTTTATATTTGTAAGAGAATTATACCCTTGAGGATATATAGGTTTTATTCGTCTGAAAATGTATGTAAAATTTGTATAGTTTTTTAGTCTTTCATCTTCTTTTTTTCCTCCATCAATTTAGTCCTTGCATTTTATTTTTTTACAAAGTCTAGATTTACTATGGGTACATTTAAATGTTTTCAAGAGAATTGAGTGAATATATAAGTTTGCTTTTCTTTTTCCCATCAATTTAACCTTGCATTTTATTTTTTACAAAGTCTAAATTCACTATGGGTACATTAAAACGTTTTGAAGAATTGAGTGGATATATAAGTTTTTTTTTTGGGATAAAATATAAGAATTCCTTTAAACTCTTGCCCTCACATTTATTCCTTATATTTTTAATTGTAATATTTAAATTCTCATATTTTTTATTTAATGTAAATTAATTTATTTCATTAATTCCATCAAACAGTTGAATAAATCAATAGATTTAATTGAAATACTATAGTAAGTGCCTATTTTTTCTTTTCACTAATGACCTAAGGCCCAAAATAGTTGAAAATTTGGCGGACTTATGAGGTCATATGCATCCTTCAACCTTGGAATTCGAGACCATGAATTTCAAAATTTCCAAATGGATCAGTCTGTTATAGCCCACTTTGAAAGTCAGTCCATAGGCCCACCCACTTTAAACTTGGAATCCTTTCCATTTCTCCATTTCTGCATTTCTCTTCCATTGCAAATGTCAAATCAGAAGCTCCAATTTGAAATTCAAAACAATAGAAATTCTATAATGCGCACTTAATAATGCATGAAAAAAATTGAATTTATAAAAGTCTTATTTTAACTCGTCATATTTGTAGAACGCAACGATATTCGTAAAATTTGAAAAAGTTATTGAATAATATGAAAGTCGCAATACTGTTTAGGAAAATAAAAAAGTCTTATTAATGTTTTTTCTCCACATTTTTCCCGATCCAATATCCATTCCTCATCACATTGTCATGAAATTACACATTTGATAATGAATATTTGTTCATTAACCTCTTGATCAATGACTACACTTATCCATATTGTAACACAATATACCTTTTTTTTTTCTAAAAAAATTTCGTATTAACAATTATGATTTTACGTACGAACAACTCCCCAATATCTTGTTCATTCATCCCAACAATTAGGCAAATTCAAACATTTTCTAGCTTTAACTTTTAAGCAAAATGAGTACATTCTTGACATTCAAAGGACACTATTTTGGGCATCATCAATATACCATCCCTTTATGTATATCTAACAATATACATTATTAGCCAATTAATTTCTTTTGTCACATGTACGTTTTTTCAACTCAACTTTGCAAAAAGTAATGAAATCCCAATGACAATAAATATATAATAATCAAAGAGAATCTAATTCTCTATTCCATTTGGGATTTGGAAAAAAAGCAAAAGGCAGATACAATAATATTCTCACGAACCTCAAGGGAATTTTTCTTTTTTTATTATTATCATTTTTATTTTCTTGAGAATGATATTGTTAAATTAATGAAGTGACTTTTGATTCATTAATTTATTGTTTACTTTTTGTTATGTTTGAGTGACACAAGCAGTCAAAGGTAAAACTTGTCATAAATGATGTATGTGTTGTTATTTCTAGTCTATGCCTACAATTACTGCAATTTTTCAGAGAATGTTTTGGGAATCCTCACTCTTTTTGTTCCCTCTTTTGTTTACCTCATTTGCTCAGATGTTTGCAGTTCTGCCTATGCTTTCAGTGATGAATCTTTCTCTTCTATCATTCTTACACTTCCTGAATTTACTCTTTTTGACTGTAAATATTTTTGAGTCTATCATTTTTTTTTCTTTTTTTCATACTATTATTTGATTGCATAAAGAAAATGGTTAAATCAAAATTACTTCTTTTAATTTTTGCATAGGTTTGAAGCGATTGATTAGTTCAAATTATTAATTTATTTCACATTATTTAACTTAATTATTCTAATTTGAACAATTATTTCGAAATAAAAAGATTATAATGGCCCTTTAAAAATTGTGTTGTTTAAAAGCTAAAAGTAAAAACAAGAGAATCAAGGTTTTTAAAGAAGAGAATTCTTATTGGTCATTATAGTTATATTGTTAGGGTTATAATTGGCTAAATTATAATGATTTAAGAGATATGAGATATATAATTGATAGTTTGAGATAGTAAATTACTGCAATTGATAATTTAGAGGGCAAATTTTAAAGCAACAATATATAGTTAAAGGGACATTTTGCATTTAACTTAACGAAAATGTAACTTATTTCTATTATTTATTAGAATTAGGTATTGTCCATTTTAATCTATTAAGTTTCACGACTTTATTTTTTATAATGTATCTCTTATAGGTAGATTGTACTCTAATCTTATATGTTAGATATTTTTTTAAGAGCGAACGGCCAAAAAGGTCACTCAATTATTACCAAATCCGCCTTTTGGTCACTCAACTATTAAGTTGGCCAAAAAGGTCATCCAACTCTGTAAACGTATGACATTTGGTCATTCCGTCTATTGAGTCCGTTTGTGCAGACGGAAATCACTATTTTCAGGGGTAAAATAGTCCACACAGCCTAAAAAGGAGGGATAAAATCGTGAACAAAAAAAATGAATGGTTCAAAATAGGAACTCCTCCATTATTGTCGTCAGTCAACTTTTTGCAGGGTAAAAAATAGAGATTTTCATCTCAAATCAAGCGAAAGAGCAACAAAAATTGAAATTTTCAACCATTGTTGAACGGGCAAGAAGCCGAAGTTCAATCTTCGATCCTTACTTACTTTACGGCGGTAAGAACTCATCTTCTTCAATTGGGCGTGAGAAGACGGCATCCCAAGGTCTGATTTTAAATTAGAAACAAAACCCGTAGCAACCCAGAGTGCTTCAACATCATGCCTCCAGAGGAGAAATATCGCAAAGAGTGCAGTGAATAGCCACTTACTCTGCATCGAATGCATTTTGATGTCATCAGGGGAACAATAATTTTTTTTTTCAAATTTTTTGGCCTCAAGATAAGCAGGAAGCAAATAATCCAAGAGGAAGTGAAAAGAACACGGGACCCCCGCTGCCTCTCGCCTCCTCGGCTACCAATCCAAACTCCACAACGCCGTTGCCTCTCGCTTCTCGTCTCCTCGACTCTATGCGGTTGAACGCGAGACGGCGAAGTCTTGCAAGGTTTGCTGTACAAAATTTACTAAAATTGAAACAGGAGAAAGAAGGGGAGAAGTTAAAATCAGAGAGAGAAGGGGAAAAGGAAAGAAATGAACAGGGAGACAAATTTGGTTTAGAGGGGTGAACATTAGTACAAGCAAGAACAGAGATCTAGCCTGTTTGCTTCTAATCCTGTAAACTCACATTACAACAAGGGAGTACACCCAGTTGAAAATTAGAATGAATTGAAGCTGAAAATTGGTTTGAATTTTGAATTGGAAAACAAATCAAAAATTTAAAATCAAGTATGGTTGTATTCTGTAATTAGTTACCAATTAATGGTCGTAGTATGTCAATTTGTGTATTTGTTTAGAGGATGATGATGAGACAATGATGATGATGATGAGACGAAGATGATGATATGACGACGATGAGATGATGAGATGATTGTGATAATGATAATGAGACGAAGATGATGATATGACAATGATGATGAGGATGGTGATGACGGCGGGGGCGGAGATGGTGTCAACGGCGGGGCGAAGGTGGTGTTGACGGCGGCAGCAGAGGTGGTGTCGATTGCGGCGGCCACTAAATAGGCGGAATGCAGCGTTTGTGTGTGTTTTTAGTGTGTGTTAGTATGTGTTGATTTTTCTTTTTCTTTTTTATATATAATGATTGGATTTGTAATATTAAAAGACATAAATTATTAAATAGTTTTAATATTAAAAGGCATCACCACAATTACTGGCTTGGATTCTGATGGGCTCAGTCATGGTGCAGAAGTTTTCACGGCTTTTGAATGTTGTGCTGACTATTTTACCCCTGTAAATAGTGATTTCTGTCTGCACAAACGGAGTCAATGGACGGAATGACCAAAAGTCATACGTTTACAGAATTGGATGACCTTTTTGGCCAACTTAATAGTTGAATGACCAAAACGCGGATTTGGCAATAGTTGAGTGACCTTTTTGGCCGTTCGCTCTTTTTTTAACTCTTATTTGATGTGATATTTTTGATTAATTTCTTCATTTCTTTATCAAATATCAATACCAAATGATTTATAAAATCTTGACCAACTATTCATAATTACGTTTCATATATGAACCACATTTTATATCTGAACCGATTACATAAGCATTTTATGTTAATATTATTATCTCAATGGGAACATTTGAAGTTTTGTTGCCGGAAACATTTTTTTTTTTCATTGGAAATGTTAAGTTTAGGGATTTTAAAATAGAGGGATTTTGACATTTCTAAAAACCAAACAACAAGTGATCAAGTTATAAGGATTAATTATAAGTCAATAACTGCTCTAACAATCTGCTTAGCAAACACTTTTGTTTGTTTGTTATTAAGATGTATTGGTTTGTATGACTTATTATTATTATTATTATTATTATTTCCCACTAAAATGGTTTCAACACCTAATCTAACATTTATATATAGATAGTTAAGTCCACTTCAAATGCCAAAAACATCCAAGAAACAAAACACAACTCACTATATTAAAAATTTGAATGAACATAACATTAAAAAGAAAAAAAAATTCCCATTTTTTAACCATAGTCAGAGGGATTATCCATATGATTCTCTTTATTAACTCTTTAATCAGAAACCCTGCAAATAGCAACTTTAGCTTTATGATAAGACCTTTCATTGAATTAATTATAAGTTTTTTCTATGCAGTTAATTTTTTTTTATTTTTTTTAGGATGAAAAAAGAGAGTTGGAACAACCAGCATAACAACCCTCTTTTACAGTTAACTAGTTTAAAAGGGACCAATATTTTTCATTAATTAATACTATCTTTGGTCTAAAAATAATTATCTTTTGAATGGTACAGTGAAATTTACATTTTCATTGTTATAAAATTTGTGATCCATCTTGAGAAATTATCAACAATTAATCACATTGGGCGTTGAATTAGAATTTTTTTTTATGTCACGACTCCATTTATATAGAGTTTTATCATTACTTTGTAGATACCATTTCACATAGGGAAAAAAAGAATTTGTACTCCTTATTATTACTTTTGTACATTCGCGCATTTGTTTAGATTGAAAACGATCCCGAAATCTGATACATATAGTCGACTCTATTTAACGGGATAAAAGTTTTTGTTGTTGTAGTATTCATGCATGTATTTGTTTCGTTATCAAGAAATTCTTAGGAAAAACTAATGAAACTTAAACACTTCATAAAAACTCTATATTAATTTATGACGTATAAAGAAAAGAGATAATAATATATTCTTTTTCCTTGTTTCAAATAATCTATTTTAGGATTTTTCTTTCTTTTGTTTTTCAACAATTTTTGTTAAAGTAAATTTTAGCCGTTGAGCAGTGGCCTTTACATCCCATCCAGCACTGTCCGACAATAGTACTCTTTTAGTTCTAGGATGGCCAACAATTTTTCAAAGCAAGAAAATTCAAGGGTATGAATTCTTTTGGACCACAAACAAAAGGCAAAAAAGGAAGAAAGTAAATGACAATGCATAAGAGTTAATTCAATGCCGATCTTCTTGCATAATGTTAACTACTCTTTTCGAAAGGTCATTATCCACAGCATATGAGTTATGATCAATGAAGTTCATCTGTTTTTTGTGTATGTGTGTGTTTAAACATCAAAGGGCAGTGAGAATATTGCTACAAATTGTCAATGATAAAGATGAAATTAATTCGAAATAATATAATTTCATCACTCGAATATCAACTTGTACAGCATAAATTTAAATTTTCTACATTAGTACAAATTATCAATGACAACGATGAAACTAAGTTGGACTTTAACTTAATTAATAACGTTTGAAATTGATATAATTTTGTCACTTGAATCAACTTTTACAAATGGCAATGATAAAAATTGAACTTTAATTAATATTAACGTTCGAGAATGATAATTTTATCACTCCCATTAACCCTTTGTCTAACATTAAATATATATTTTAAAAACGTAAATTAAACTTCTTACATTAGTTTTATTAAAGTAATATTATATAAAAATGTGGTGATACCAAATAAAGGTCAAAAGCTTCTTCACCTACACAAACTAATCATTGTTTTAAAGGGACAAAACCTTGATCTACTCATTCAACATCACTCTCCCACTCACTCCACTGAAAGTTTCAAGGGATTAATTAACTTCACATGCTAATGTTTTTTTTTTTTTTTTGCCATACAGCTGTTAAACATTTTCTTTTTCAAAGATTTGGTTTGTTATATATAAATCAAGAATAAAATATTGTCAAATTGGCATGATTTGCTGAGGGCCCTATAAATAATATATTGATAATCCAGCTACACTCATTATATATATAAAAAAGGAGAGTTGTTCCTTGTTTCCTTGTTTATTGTTCCTTGTTCCTTCTCTTTCTTATTATAATAAACATATATATGGTAAAGCAGCAAAAAAATTTATAATTTAGTGATAAAAAAGTAAAGAAATCCAAGAAGATTTTCATTTTGTCAAGTTTTCTGAGAAAAAAAAATAAGAAAAAGACTAAATATATATTCAAAAAGCACTTCGAATTTTTTGAATTTATTCTCTATTTCATTCTATGAATTTAGTATAGGGTTATCTTCAATTTACCCCTATGAAAGATGATCTTTAATCACTTTGCCCCCATAAAAGATTTTTATTAGCACTTTGCACCGATAAGGATATTTTGTTATTATATTTAAATGAAAAGTTTAAATTTTGTCTTAAAACAATTATTCATTATTATTATTTTTATATTTTAGACTATTTTACCATTAAATTTAATTCTCAAAATCTTGTCCTACTTTATCATCATTTTCTTTTCTTTTTTGCTTCATATATACTTTAACAAATTAATTTTTTTATTATTATTTTAAATAATAGAATAATATATATAATCTTACTAAAAAAAATTAGATTTTGGATACGGTTTACTATTTTTTATAGTTTTTTAACTATTTTTAATGTACTTGGTCAATAAAAACCTCATATGAATTATTTAATTTTTTGGAAGGAAATAAAATAGTACATACTTTGTCCAATTTTTTTTTGATTCTTTAATAAAAAATTAATGAAACATTTTATTTTACCACTCTAATATCTATGAATTTTTAATTTAGAGTGAATTAATTTTTATTAAATTTATTAACTATAAAAGATATCTCTATTAAGAAAATATATATTTATAATAAATATACACCTTAAAACTAATAAGCAAATAATTATTTTATTTATTTGTTTTGTCATTATATAATTTTATTATGCTGATTAGATTACTTTAATATATATAATATAATAATATAATAAAAAAATTAAGATATTAAATCAATGCTTTAAATTGTCAATAATTCAAATAAGATAAATAATCATATTATAAAGACACAACAAACTAATATGAGTAAAAAAAGCATAAATTACAAGAAACATGACATATTTATTTATATAAAAGAAGATGAAATAAAAGGAAAAGAAAAAAAGATGAAAAAAATAAACAAGTATCTTAATTTGTTAAAAAAATTGATCAAATATTTTATGCCTCAAACTAATAATATTTAAGTATTAATATAAAATTATGGAGTGGATAAATTGAAATTAATATTTAAATATAAGAGGGACAAATATAATTTAATTTATTTCTTATTGATGGATAAAATTGTCATTTAAAATTAATAATTAATGATGTTATCAATTAGCATCTTTAATTGATAGTCAACGGTGCAAAGTGTTAATAAAAAATTTTTATGGGGGCAAAGTGATTTAAGACCATCTTTCATGGGGGTAAATTAAAGATAACCCTTTAATATACTTAACTAAAATCTTATGAAGTAATTATTAAACACTAAGGAATAACTATTAAATGCATATGACATGTATTTATAGGATAAAATATCGAATGTAACAAAATATCTATTGAATTCAAAAAGGGACAATATATTATTCATTTTAGATTTCCAATTTGGTAGAACTAAATAATTATAATATTTATAATAAATAATTTATAAAAAAAATACTTTTTTTTCTTCTACCATTTTCTTTGCTCCCTCATTAAATCCAAGATGGGTCCAATATTTCAACAACATTCATGAAAAAAAGAAAAAGCATGAAAGGATAGGTATGCCATGGAGGTCCCATAATATAGATACTGTCTCCACCATGTATGCTAAAGTTTGAATTTGCCACACTAACGACCCTTATTGACCTATGAAGAAAACGACACAAAACTAGCCCTTTTGAACTCAATTAAAAAAAAAAAAAAAAAAAAACTCTATTCAAAATTCTATTTCCAAAATAATATATATATATATACACATATATATATATACTTAATTTATTATGTGACTTTGTTCAAGAGATGATTAATTAATTCTTTATTACCAAAAAAAAAAGTGTAGAAATTAATTAATACATACTTAGACTAATAATTTGGCCACTATATCAAACATTAATGTTTTAATTTAATCCAAAGGTTTTTTTTTAATATATTTATATATATACTTTAATAGGTATACCATTTTCCAATGACGTACAAAATTTGAGGGGAATTGAAGGCCTATCTTTCTACCACTCTGATTAGAGTTGTCCAATCTTTTACTGAAAATTGTGATAAAGTTCAGTTCTGTTCAAATGATACGGTCTTGATAAGGATTGTCTTCTTTTGTGAAACTTGCTATTATGCTATTTTTCTACACAATCATTACAATTTGCATATATTGAGTTGTACATTTTCTGGACATTCTAACAAGAAATTTCATCATGAACAAGAACAAATATTGCACGGATGTGGTAATGATTTCTCTTTTTTTATTATTTCAATTCTAAAAACAGATTGGGTTTTTGAAATTTTGAGTTTTGATTTTGGTTTCTTGTCCAAGATTTTTCGTGAATTTGTTTTTTCAAGGTTTGATTTGTTATTAATTAATTATAGAACATAACATATCTCTCATTTTCTTGCATGTATTGTGCAATGTGTTGGAATTGTTTTGAACATATTTTGTAGTTTCATAATTATACATCAATTGTGTATTAGAAGGAACGTTTTTACTACATATATACAATAATCATATGCAATTTTTTTCCTATTTTTAAAACTGTCTTTACACCTTAATATTTATTTCAAAAGCGCACTAAATGTTTGTTTTTAGGCTCGATCAATTTATACTATTGAGTATAATATAATTACTGAAACAAATGTAATGGCACAAAATATGTTAGCTAGCTCACCTTAATTATTTTTGAAGGATAACAATTAATAATATATTTTCGACATCTTGAAGACAAGAGGAAAAAAAAGGGATCAAACCCTCCAATGAACTAATAAAGAAAACAGTTAAAAGAAAATAAAATAAAAAAACCGTTAAATGCACAAAATGTAAAGGAGTAGTACTCATGTTTTATTTTTTTGTCTTTAATTATTCTATATTTAGAGGTTTGGTTTATGCCTACTCTCGATGTTCGTTTGCGTTATTGATAAAATTGGAACTGACATCTCCCGTGTACGGGTTTTGCTAATTTAAAAAAAAAAAGGAAAACAAAAGAAAAGAAAGCAGTAAAACCAATAAGGCTAAAAGGGCCTGCAGCTTGAGTTATATACACAAGAAAAAGGTTTCCATTTGGGCATTTTATCTCTTTGAAATTAGTGTCTTATACTCTCTCAATCTGTTTATATTGTCTTTCACATCACAAAAGAATAAAGATCCCTAGTGACTTTCAAAATTAAAAAAAAAAAAACAAAAAACAAAAGATCCTCTGAGTTCCAAAGCAAAGCCTATAAGAAGTTTTCTTTAATTACTTTTCCCATTCCATTTTATTTTATTTTTCACTTTTAATTTATGTTAATTAATTAATTTATTTGACGGCATAAAGCCTGCAGAAGAACGGCTTGGTGGTGATATTTATTAAAATTAATCACTAGCCGCAAATTATGATAGAAAGGTCAAATTAATTGACTTCAGTGTGTTTTCTTTTTCTTTTTTTTAAACTAATTAAGAAAAGGAAAAAATATTTTACTTTATTCACATGCTTTGTCTTTTCCCTCTATAATTACATTCCTTTATTTATGACTGGACTTTTTATCTTTAAACTTTCACCTTTGCTTGTTTGTGAATCCATCCATTTTTGAATAACTTTGGTCAACCAAATTTTCACTAAATTTGTTCTAAAACTTATTAAGGGTAAGAAATACGTTTTTTTTTACATGAAATTGTAACTCTATTAAGATGGAATCTTATTATTATTCAATAAATGTGATTAATATTTACTATATGAAAAGTTGAGTAAATAAGTAATGATTTACTTTATGCAAGTAGAATTACAATCTCGGTTAAAAAAACGTACTCCCATCATATTATTCTTTATCATGTGTATATTCATAATATTTTCTTAAAAGTAGGACAACACAAGATTTTAGTAAGATGAAAAATTATTATTCAATCCATGAACACATTAAATATAGAATTTAATATTGGAAATATTTTTACCCCAAAAAATAAATTCCACGGGAAATTAATATCGATTTTTTTACGGCATTACTTCCAATTTTACTTGCTAATGAATTTTTTTAATTTTTCATTTGAGTTAAAATTCTTAATTTCAATAGATTTGTTGTTCTAAACAGTTCTGTCTATCATTCTTGTCATGCTAGAAAGGTTAGGAAAGTTTGAAGGTCCACCAACTGTGAATAAAGTTTGCATACAATCCGAAAGTTTTGCAAATTTGGCCGGACATATATATTGAAGACAATATTAATGTCAGTTTTATACTAAGCATATATACACAGAACAAAACATGCAATGTCTATACATGATTGTCATGCTGTGGATAAAAAAAAATCATTGAATTGCTTTCCTAATTATTTGAAGGAAATGACACATTTTGTATGCATGTTCTTGTACTTGTACAGACTGTGTGCCAAATAATTTTCTTTGTCTCTAAAAGAAGTAGACAAAATTTCTTTTCAACATTATAGGACATGACTATAAACTTTAATTTCTCATCAACTGATTTGGGGTTCAACCAATAATTTTAAGTATTTCAGGATCAGATCTTCATATAGATCTCACAAATTAATTTCTTGATTTAAAGAGAAAAATAATTTATGGGAAAATTGCAAGAAAAGACGTTCTTTGAAAAACTTTTTTCATCACTCATATTTTAACGGCCATAATTTTGTCGCTCACACTAATAATATGCACTTGAATATTGGTCCTTTTATTTAATTTTATATACTTTTTTAACAAAAAATATACACGTTTCAATATTAGATGATGTACATGTACATACTTTTCAATAAAAAATTAAATATAATTGGATGAAAGAATAAGTTTGATACAATTTTTTTAATGTAAGTGATAAAATTGAACAATTTTAAATATTAATGATGAATAAAGTTTTTCCAACAAATATTTTATTTATTTATTTTTAATGTCATGAATGCATTTAAGTTGCAAGAACAGTATGTATAAAACAATCAAGTAGTGCTCCAATTAATTTAGTAAAGAAAATTGGACCCACAAAATTTAGAGCCACCAACTAAATTTGTGCTAATTTGGTTTGGTAAGTAAGAAGATTTTAAAATTTTCATGTTTGGTTGAAGTTGTTGTATACATTGTCATTTGTCAACCACCATTTCTTTGACAAAATTAATATTACTACCTACTCTATATTTATATATATATATATATATGTAACACTTAAACTCCACTTTGATATATAATAAATACTTTTTATATTTGTTTTCTTTCTTAAATTAAAAAAAAAACAGAAAGAGAACAAGGAAAATTAATTTGTCCAATTTAAATAATTCAACCTCATTTTAAAAAACAACAAAAGTTGATAATTCATAAAAGGATAAGTAACTATTTTTATACATACACATTTGTTTTTTCTTGTAGCATTCTATACTCTATACAAAAATTAAGAGGAATTATATTTGCACTCCAAATTTTCCCTCCTTCATGCATGCCACTCCCCTAAACCAAAAACAAAAAAAAAAAAAAAAAAAATTTCTTGAAAATTAATAAAAGCATCCCTTTAAAGTTTTATACATGCTATGTTAATTTAATTAATTAATCTACTCATGATCAACCTCTAGTTCTAATAATTGTAATTGTTCCTCTCCCTTGTGTATGGATTCTTGTCAATGCCACAACTGCCTTCCCTGACAAACCAGGACCATCAGGAGAAATCAAAGGTCTACATGCAAAATCCCCAACTGGATGCCTCACTGGCCTTGTTGGTGGCATCAAGATTCTTTCATTTATATCATTTAATGTCACATCTCCTTCTAATCCTCCTGGTTTCACTACTGCAAATGGATACACAACTTTGCTTATCATTCTCTTCTTTTTCTTCTCAACACCTGAAAAATTAATTAATATAAAGTTTTTAATAATATTAACAAATCATGATCAGCATTAAGCCATCATGTTAGTGACTTAATAATGTCCAAATGTATAAAGGGTTTTGCCAAATTTTTTTTTTGTTTCTCTTTTTGTACTTTTGCAGTAGCATATATAAGAACTTTTAGTCAAGTGGGGTTAATTAATAAAACATTACATGAGTTTAAGTTTAGAAAATGATGTTTTTATTCATGATTACAAGTCAAAATCACTTGAGTAGTATTTGAATTAGTAAGAAAATTTGTTAGAAATAGTTTCCGCATATCAAATCATTTCGATACTTCGTAATTTTCCTCAAAAAATTTATACCGTTAAACAAAATAAAATAGGGAAGATTAGACAAAGGATTCGGTCTATAATTTTCTGGTATATCACAAAAATATCGTTTCGTTTCCGTTTCCAGATTTTAAAAGACATCATTTGGTATACTATTCCACTAGTAGTACTATAGTGATTAAAAGTTTGAAATTAAATTCTTAACTTTGTGACTTTGGTTCCTTTTTTGACCAATAATATAGAATCAAGTTGGAATTAAGAAAATAATGGATGAGAGATACAGTGATGGAGAGTGAGAGAGAAAAAAAGAGTACCCGTAGAGCAAATGGGGTCTATGGAACGTAGGTTTTCTTTTTCAGAAATGGATTGAAAGTGAACTGATGAGTACTCTTTTTGTTGATGATGAGAAGATGAAGAAGTATCAAAAGTTTCAGCAGTAGAAATTGCTTCTTCTGTTGTAGTTTTCATTTCTGAATGAAGGGAAGCTTCTTCAGTGCTCACTGGTTCAGCTGCAAATGCAATATTCCAAATTTTACAACAAATTCCATAAAATATTTCGATGAACACACACACACACACACACAGTGCCAACCAAATTGAGCAGAAAATTTAGAGTTAATCACACCTGAAATGCTGTCAGATTTTGTCATTATCTGACTCAAGTAATCATAATTATTATCGAAGTAGTTCATCATCGAACATGAAGAACTCCAGCAATTCTGTGCACATTTTTATGGTTAAATTATACAGCAGAATTTCACAAAAACTGGTATGATGATACTGTGAAATTAATCTGAAAAGTATTTAGAACTTACCCTTGTGGGATTATACAAATCTTCTTCTTCTTGATCATCACCACTACTAGAGAATTCTAATCGCCTTCTTTTCGAACTAAATTCGAATAATGCATCTTGCAAATATCCCGTGGAGAAATCAGAATCTTCAAGATTTGAAAGCAATGGAGGAGTACTAGTATTGATGCTGCTTTCCAAAACTATTACCAAGAAAACAAACAAAATAAAAGAACAGAATTGAGGGTTAGAAAAAATGATGATGATAGAAGAAGAAGTAAGAAAAAGGAGAAAAAGAAAAAAGTGTTAATACATTGAGACATGTCTGCGTTGAAAACTCCAAGATTGTTGTGGAAATCCCAACCTAGGGAAGAGTTGTGTAGGCTGCTGCTGTAAGCATGAATGGAGTGAAGGTCATCCATTTTTTTGGTAATGTACTAAGATTTGAGAGAATTTTTGAAGAGAAAAAATGTGTGTGTTTTAGCAGTGTTCTTTCCCTTGTATGGATGTATATATGAGATGGATTTGTATTTAAAGAGTTTCTTTCCAAAAAGTTGAAAAGAAAAAAAGAAAAAAAAAACCAAAATAAATACATCAGAATATATAAAGTGTGTGACAAAATCAGATGACCTTAGAAGAAATAATCAGTCAGTCAACTGCCAGCAAGAGTGGAAAAAAGTAGTAGTGGTAAACTAGATTTTGTTTCTTGGGATTCTAAAAATTGCTCACTTTTAAATTTGTAATCATGAAGTAGTAAAAATAAAAAATAAAACTCATTTTATTTGATTTATATTTATTTATGCTCTATAGGCCAATGATTTGGGATTATTCCACCTTTTGTAATTTCCTTTTTCATTGTTTCTCAAGGAAAAGAATGCCCCACCATCCATCTCTACTTCTTTGTCTTTTGATACCCAAAATGTATAGCCCATGAAGCATTCATTTTGACCATTTGTGATTCTTGTTTTTGGAAGAAAAGAGATTTGAAAATTATTTTCTAAATTTTATGAAAATAAATGATGGATTAATACTCCCCTAAATCTACATTAAAAAAGGTGCA
This sequence comes from Ophiorrhiza pumila, assembly GCA_016586305.1. Lineage (NCBI taxonomy): Eukaryota > Viridiplantae > Streptophyta > Magnoliopsida > Gentianales > Rubiaceae > Ophiorrhiza > Ophiorrhiza pumila. Next base: position 5,561,751 of record BLIW01000011.1, read on the forward strand.
AGTATGTAATCCCTTTTTCACAATTATGTAACTAATTTCATTCTCTGCCAACATTATAGTGAACTAATTTATGTGTGCTTGTGAATGAGATTCATTGGAATATTAGATGGCGATTCTGAAAAGAAGAAAATGATAAAATTGGGAGGAAAATAATATAATTCTTCAAGAGCAATTTAGATTATGCTTTATTTGATTCTTATAGTGATGATCCAGTATATATGAATCACATTTCATTATGGTAATCCATTCAACTAAAACTACATAGAAGATAATAGAATCTAGTCCAAAAATATTGCAATAATCTACAAATAATTTGTAAGTGATGAATCCAATTCCTTCCCAAATATTTTCACTAGAATTCACATAAAGTAATACAATATTAATCACTTAGAAAAATCCATATAAAGTGGGATAACACAATTAATATGTTGTTAGACTATAGCTCATATCTAGAGGAAGATCACAAATAATCACATAGAATTTTTTTTTTTGAAATGTCACAATACAATTAAAAGGTGACAGAAAAGTTGACATATTGTGATGGGAAACAAAAAATCTAAACATCTTTTCAATGGGATATATATGTAGAAAAATTATCTATTTTTTCAAGACTATTTGAATTTTCTGCCAATGCATATATACATTTGTGTTATATGAGGTGTGGGGTGAGAGTGAAAGGAAGGAATTGTGAGTGGATATGTGGGGAACTAAATTATTGCATTGGTTATCATACCATGTTTTAGCATACAAAGGCATGCATTACATGAAGGGCAAGAACATGCTTAAGAGACAAAATTCAAACTCAGCTTTTTCTTTTGTTTTCATTATTTTTCTACTGATATCTTTCCTAACTGTTTCTCCTTTTGGATTTTTGTTGCGGGACTTTTTCTTCACATCTTTGCTATGGTGTTGGTGAGGGGTGGGGGGTTTATTATATCAGTTATGACCCCACCCCCACCACACCTAAATCTTTTGAGAGTTTCCATGGGAAGTAGTCATTGGTAGGACCACTGAATGGCATAGCATGCATGCTGGCTTGGGACAAATGTTTTGGTGGACCTATGTATGGATTGGAAATTTTGTTGGTGGAAATGGGGTCATTTTGATAAAGAGTTTAAAGTTTAAACATGAAAGCAAAGTTTTTGCACAATTGTACATCATAGTCTTGCATGGGATGAGAATTTCATTGCTGTTTTGGTCAAAACTGCAGGATTTGTGTAGTTTGTTATGTTGCCGGTCATTGCAATGTATTTTGTGCTCTTGGCGTAAACTATTGAAGTGTTGATTAGGATTGACTTTGGAAGTTGGAATTGGATTTTGTAGTTAACTTTGACAATCCCAAAATTATCTTCTGCATATTACACTTCTTTAGACAATGCCTATGATTAACGGAGATAAATTACATAATATGCCAACTAATTATACATTATAGTTTGTAAGGGTCAAATATCTATAATTATATATATATATATATATATATATATATGTCATGACCCCCACTAATCCCAATGAAGCACCGCCTATGAGAATAATCAGCAAATGGTCTTTTCTTTGATGGACAAAGTTCTCAAATTAAGAAAAAGGAGGTAATTTAAGAAGATTAATTAAGAGTTCTCAAATCCTATGCAATTTGGGTCGGATGGCCAGAGAGGAATCACTTGTGTCCCTCCCGACTCATAGGTCTCGAATAAATTTTGTGAAAATTTTAGCATTGGTTATTTTGTAGAAGTTTTGCATAGTTAGTTTTCTTATTAAAATCAACACGAAGTCACAACTCGACCAAGACTAATTTCTCACTACTCATGATATGCACTTCATCTTGCTCAAGTAGTCTTTAAGAAAAGTCCAATTTTTCTATGAAGGAAATTCTTCCATAGAATTGATGGGAGATCATCCCACAAACACCAAAAGGCTATTGCAATGCGGGCTTTGACTATTAACACAAAACTTTGTGGTGATAAGTAAATTATTTCATTTATATACCTTTTTTTTTCTTTTTTAAAAAGTGATCAATAATAAAACTCCACTTACCCCTTAAGACTGAAACTTATGACCTATTGATTCATTAAGTGAAGATGTAACTCATTTAATCCACACTTCGTTGTCTCATTTATATACTTATGCTCATTGAACCTTTTTTTTTTTTTGGTATTAACTCATTCACTTAACTTGTAGCCTTTCCAATCATTTCAACAGTTCAATTATTTTTTCAAGTTCAAGGACATTTTTAGGTTAATTTATATAAACTAAATTCATAAAAAAAAACTCTAAATTTAATGAAAGAAATAAAAGATAAACTGCATCTAAATTAGAAGAAAGACATAGAAGTTATCCTTTTAAGAAGTTAATAAAGATGAAAGTAGCAGACATGTTCAATATTTGCGTCATGCAAACAAAAGAAAAATGAGATAGTCTTAACCAAATGCATGGCTTTACCGTCAAATTTCTGACTTGATGGAGAGGGCAGCCCTGCATTATTTCCACCTTGTCAAGCAGAGTATGTGAACCTCCATCAACCTGATTATATACATACATTGATGTTATTGTTTTCCATCTCTGCTATGCTCCAATTCATCCTGCACCAAATGTCGTGTCTCAATTTCAATCGAAACACTGTTAAGATAATGAAATGATCATCAAGCATGCTACAACACAAGAAGACTGATCAAAATGCATGCAGCAAGAGCCATCTTACTGTTACTATTTCTCTAGATGTCCTGAGCTCCTACACAATCCTTAAGAATTTTCAGCAATTTTTACATTGTGAAAAACCCATTCAATGCATCTTAAATAAAGAACAAATCATTTCCCAGAAGGATCAACATTCAACATTCTACATTGTAAAAAGCACATTAACTTTTTTTGCCAAACAATATATCCTCTACTTTCAACCTTACTAATTGACACCAAGAACACTGAACACACACCTTGCAAAGCTATGCTAAATTATGTCCTAATATTTAAAATTGCCTTGCCTTAAATAGTAAGTAAAATAAATCAACAATTACAAGTTTTATACCACTTATTCCAAAATATGGACTAAACTTGAAATAGAAGAAAAAGATTCCAAGTTGTACTTTGCTGCGGAAATTACATGGCTTGATTTGAAGACAGGTAGTTGCGGCCTCCCCACTACCCTACATCTCATTATCCCATACTCTAATTTCCTACTGCGTCTCCTTAATGGGAGTATTAGTTTTCGAAATGTCTCCATGTTGGAGATTTTCTTAATAATTAAAAAAAAAAATCAAATCAGCAAAAAAATGTTCTGAGAGATTTTCTTCCCTCAGTATTTTGTATGGAATTCAACAAAAAAAATGGTCTGAAAGAAAACGTGGCATTGTTATTGGTAGGATGGCCACTGTAAGCCCAGTTGAAGGTGATCGTTATTATCTTAGACTTTTGTTGTCTCACATAAGAGCTCCTACTTCTTACACTGATTTACTTACACTGAATGGTCAACAATTGTCTTCTTTTCGAGAAGTTGCGCTGAAAAAGGACTTTTTGCTTGGTGATTCTTACATTCAAGACACGCTTAAAGAGTGTGCAATTTTTCAGATGCCATGTGCTCTTAAATTTCTATTTGCTGTTTTGTTAGTCTATTGCTTACCAAATGATCCGCATAAAATTTGGGAAACCTTTAAAGTAGAGCTTTGTGCAGATTATATAAAGTTTAATAAATCTTTTGAAAATACCAATTGTAATTTTGAACATAAAGCTTTGAATGATATTAATAAAGCTTTACTACAAATGGGTAAAAATTTAAATGATTACTCTTTTGCTTCTTACTCTATTACAATAGACTCAGAAGAATCTTTAACAAAAGAGTTTGAAACTGAGAAAAATATTATAGTTTCTGCTGAAGAATTGTTGCTTTCCTCTAAGCTTAATGCAAATCAAAAAGTTGCTTATTATCTTATAATCAAAGCAGCTCTTGAAAATAAACCTCAATCTTATTTTGTTGATGGTTCGGGAGGTACAGAAAAGACTTTTTTATATCGCTCTATTCTTGCTACTTTGCGATCACAAGGATTAATAGCAATAGCAGTTGCTGCTTCTATTTTACCTGGTGGCAGAACAACCCATTCTAAGTTTAAACTTCCTCTTGATTTTACTGCATCAAATGTTTGCCAAGTAAGTAAACAATTTACTACTGCCAAACTACTTAAACAATCTAAGTTAATTCTTTGGGATGAAGCTTCTATGGCAAGAAAATAAGCTATTGAAACTTTTGAATTGTTGTTGAGAGATATTATGAATGTTGATCAGCCATTTGGAGGAAAAGTAGTTCTATTTGATGGTGATTTTAGGCAAACGTTATCAGTTATATCTGGTTGCACAAGAGACATATTGATTAAAAGTAGTATTATAAGCTCACATCTTTGGCCATCTTTGCATAAGCTTACTTTGAAGGAAAATATGCGGGCTTTATTGGATCCTAACTATTGTCAGTACTTACTCAAGATTGGTGAAGGTAGAGAACTTATGGATAAAAATGAAAATATTATGCTGCCTTCTGAAATTATTTTGCCTTATGAAAGGGAACAATCTTTTCACAGGTTAGGTTTTTTTTTCTTGTTGCACTAATTTAAACAGTAGAATTACATTAAGAGAAAAAGTTTATTGTTTTGATATTTATAATTACTGATGTAACTAATTTTTTATCAGGTTGTTGGATTGTGTTTACATTGATTTACGTTTGTATGCTTTAAATCCTTATGAAATGATTGGTCGCTGCATTTTTTCACTAAAAAATAATGCCATGGATGATGTGAACAATACTGTGATTCATAAATTCCCTGGTGACTTCCATATTTATACTAGCATTGATCAAACTCTTAATTAAAAACACCAAAGTGATTTTGAGGATTTTCTTTACTCATTGAATCCAAGTAGTTTTCTACCTCATAAATTGTTGTTGAAAGTTAATTGCCCTGTGATGTTATTGAGAAATTTGAATCCTCTTGAGGGTTTATGTAATGGTACAAGATTAATTTGTCGTGAGCTAGGTAATCATACAATTTGTGCTGAAATAGCTACCGACCAACATGTTGGGAAAAAAATTTTCTTACCCAAAATACATTTGGAGATAACTAATGATTCAAAACATGGTATTGCATTTAAACGGATACAGTTTCCTGTTAGATTGTGTTTTTCAATAACAGTAAATAAGTCTCAAGGTCAAACTCTTGATTATGTTGGTATATACTTGCGAGAGCCAATTTTTTTTCATGGTCAATTATATGTTGCTCTTTCAAGAGCAAAGACTTCTGAGGCAGTCAAAGTTCTTATTTTGCCACCAACTGTTGGAGAAGAGAAGCATGACTGTTTTACAAGAAATGTAGTCTTTCAAGAAGCACTTCAAATGACTAACTGATTATTTAACGTTGCAACTTTAACAAAAGGTTTTGCATTACTTTATATATTTTATGCTCTATTCATTTCAGAATAACTCAATTTCTGTAGATCCACTGTCATCTGTCAGTTCAACCTCTAAACAGCAACTACAAATACAATATGCCATTTTTTTGGTAAATAATGATAATATAATTAAACATTATCGTAGGAATAGGAATTATCATTGGCGCAATTTTAATACCGGGGTTGAGCTGATTGACTTTCTCCATATGAATTGCAATTGTAGTCAGTTGCATATCCAATATCAGTAGAACTGTAACATTTTTGGCATGCCATATACCAAAACCTTTGCATTATATGTTCAAATGACAAGTGGACCTTGACAAATGCAAACTGAAAAGATGGGAACAAGAAATGTTTAAAGAAATCCTATTAATCAAGGTGTTGAGCAATAAGCATTAAGTAATAGGAATGGAAAAAGGATAACATAGTTACCTTTTCCGTAGGCAATAAATTTGCAATGAGGGTAACACTTTGTTTTTCTTGTAACAAATTTGCAGCTGGTTCTTTAGATACAACTTTTGATCAACAAATTCCTTTATGACTTTCTGATTCATTGCAACCCTAAAAAATGTATTGAGAAATCGTTTAGTCAATCTGTAATAAATTAGATTTTCTAGCACTGCTTTAATATTTTTATTTGATAACAACCAATCTTTGAGATCGTATGCATCCTTGTCTGGTGGATTCACGAGAACTGCAATGATATTAAAAGCGTTTAGAGTCAATATATTTACGTGTAAGAGTTTTTGTAAATATAAAAATTATGAATGCCAACCATTGTAATAGATAGCTCTAAGTCGGTCACAGATTATGACAGGGAAAGTTATCAAGCTGTCAATAATCTGTTTCCCTTCATTATCCAGCATTTGATTCCACATTAATAGAAAAACTGATTGCAATCTGAAATATAACAAAACAAGATTAGACATATAACAACATTTGCAATAATTAATTTACATAATTATGGATAAAAATTAATAGAGAACAAACCTTTGATTGATCAGAACAAACTTTTGTACTTTTGATTTTCTATTTGGTGTTGTTACAACTTTAACAGGTAGAACATCGACAACAACAGCCAGAATGTCTACAAAGAATTAAATACATTAGAATATATACTTACAAAAGTATTGAATGTTTCGAACAAAATTTGAGGAATTACCTATTGGCTTCGTCTTGTCGTCTAGAAATTTCTTCAAATCATGAAATTTTGTATAAGTGCAGTCCAACTTAAGCATATTCTGCTGTTCTGTAATTTCTTGAATTATAGTTTTTGAACTTATTACCCATTGAACTTTGATACTCTCATGCCAATATTTTTCAGCTAGTGGCCTAATGTACGAATTGATGATCTGGTATTTCTTAAATACCTGAAGTTTTGAACCCATTCGTTCAATATCAGGATTAAAAATAATTCCCTCCACTTTAACTCCCTGACAAATTCATAGAAAGTAGGAAATAATTAACTTCACTATGTAAGCAACAATATATATTTATTAAAATATAATAATATCAAAGTTAAGTTGGAATAAGCATTAATTTAACCAATTTAGCTTATGACAAACCCTATCATCACAGAAGACAAACTTCTGAAACTTAGTTGGACTTCTAGTTAACTGTATTGATTGCAACTTTTCTTGAACAGTTATTATTGCATTCCAAGGCTGCATCTTGTCAGTTAATTGATCAATTGGTATTGCAGTTGCCATCCTACATAATATTACTTGGTTAGAGAATATAGGGTATCAATTGAAGTAGAGTAGATTACATAAAACATTAGGCAATGAATATGAAATGCAACGCTTGCCTGTTTGGTGATCAGGCTGAAGAAATACTTGGATTTGACGCACTTGATGCAATGACTAATTCATAACAAGTTAAAATTACTTATGTACATGTTATTTCATTCTATTCTTCTAAATGCTTTCAGAATTCATACTCTATTTCTTTTTCAACTCTTCGACTGCAGAAAATGAAGCTGGCATTGGCAAATGTTCACAAAGAATTGGCAAAAAAATTATTCTTTGTGCACATTAAGCAAGCAAAACTCAGAAATGATGATAGTTTGCAGTGATACTCCATAGTGCAGATTGTTAATTCTGACAAACATGACAGTACTTTCAGTCTTCCTCTTATTGAATCTGGTCCAAGTTCATCGTATGCAGAACACAGTGAACAATATGAAGAAAAACTGTCGCATGATTTTGAAAGTTATTATCATCTCAACAATCCGGGTATTGCAATCTACAGTTATTAATATATCTATGATACACAGTACGAAAATTTCAATTAACTTTGTAACAAAATGTTATACTATTTTTTTACATTACATAATAGAAAAAAAAAGACTTCATCAAAGCTCGACGCTCACTCATCGATCAACTTCAGATGCTTCAAAAGAAGAAGATGGAGGTAATTTATCTGCTGATGAAATGGTTTCTAAAAAGGCCAAATATTAGCTTTTGCTTAACTTCACTAATTCAAGAACTGGAAAGTACGTATATTCTATATTTTCTTGGTACTTTCCGTAATGCAGAATTTTGTACATTCTATCTTCTTTTCAACCTCTATGTTGACAATGTCTTAGTTTATTTTCTTTATATTTTGTGTTGTAAAAGCATTTCATTGGTACAACCAAATGTTACTGCATCTTAATATTTTAGAACCCTGTCTAATACAATGTTGTCAAAAAAGCAAAATACAATGGTCAGTTAGCTCATTACATATAATTGTCTGTTTTAACTTAATGCACCTTATAGCATTTGTAAATTTAATGCATATTACTATTTGTTTAAATTAAATACAAACTAAATATAGCTTTCTGTATGAGAGTATTATTCTTAAATTCTACAAATATTATGTTGTTAACTGCATACATTATTTTTATGAAAATTGTCATTGATTCTTCAGACCAAAAAAATAACTAAATAATCTACAGAGGAAGTAACACATAAGCATATCCGAATTCATAATGGAATCTTTATTTTTGGTTGGTTATTCTTACACAAAAATAAATTATACTACCATATTAATATGATGGTTAATTATACTTATAATTCACAATCAGTTCATAACATATAAAAACACAGCTTCTGCATAAAAATCACACAAATTTAAAATTCTTTTATTCACCACAGACTAAATAATAATAGTGTTTCCACAAAAGTTTAACAAATATTGATAAAAGTACTGCGATGGCAATATTGGTAGAAAATAATTACTTAACATTACAAAATATCCCTTATTTCCAATTCTGCATTCCAACTTTTGCATGCCTATGTACACCTTCTCAACATTACCAATTATTTCCTATTTGCATTTATAATTTTCAACTATTACATACTTGTCAACACAATTATCAATAATCTCTGAATCCTACTTTGTCTTCTTTTCATAAACTATTAACTAAACAATCACATGCCGGACAGCCTCACTTCACATCACAATGAAATATCTCAGATGCAATCTTTCACTATACTAACATTATTTATAAACTTCCAAAATTACTCAGTTATAATAATTATTTTATTAAAATGCCTACCTATTAAATAAAAAAATTATATCAAATATTTACAACTTCATGTCTTTATAATATTTGCAAAAAAAAAAAAAATTAACATGTACATTAATCTATTCATGTTTATGCAATTTCATATTAGTAACAAATTCCTTCACGATATAAAATAACTCCAAATATAAATGTGAAGAAAATTGTTTTGTTCAATCCTGTACATGTAATGTCACCAATCAACTTTGTGTACTTAGAATTAAAGACAACTTCTACAAAAAAAAAGTTCATGTGCACGTCTAAAAATACGTGCAATCAATATATTAAATATTTAAACAATAAAGTCCATTGCTATTTAAACCACCATCATTCATAACTTTTTTGCATGTACAAAAATATCGCAATTCAAGAAAAAAAGGTTAGTGTTATTTATCTTCAAATGTTTCCAATTTTATAATCATATTTGTCATTTTATCAATTCATAATATAATTGAAAATTTTTAAGCATTATTATTTCTCAATTTCATTTTTAATGAATGTTTAATACAACTATAATTTATATTCATATGATCATATTGTGAAGAAGACATTTTTGTAATATGATATTTATTCCCTTTTGCAGAAAATCGAAAGGAAAAATGCATAAGTTGCAGAATCCATTTATAAAGTGGAGGAAATTATTTAGAGATAACATAATGAATTATTATCTTAAAACATCCTCAGGTGAACATATTCATGTTGTTTCTGCTATCTACGAAGAAGATTACAAAATAAATTGTTCAATATTCACAAACCTTTTCAGTTCTTATCCATTGTTATTCAATTACTTGGGTCATCCTAATTTGTATTTCTTACAATCAATAGAGGATTGACTACAAATAATTATTACTACAGATCCAATAGCTTTCAAGGACGAACCAAACACTTCTACTCATCATAATCTTCAAAATTATACAACGACAGAAAAGTCTTGGTTTTTTTAATTGTATGCGAAAATACAATTAAACAGGTGAGATTTCATTATCACATTTTTTTAATCCTAAATTAGCCTAAATTAATATTCTCTTCCTCTTTTATACAGAAAATACCCTTACATATCTATAGAGCACTTGGATTAATTGATGGCCAAGAAATTGTCATCTGTGATGACCAGAAAACTTGGATCATATTGGTAAACAACCAATACTTTCATGAAGGATGGCCTGAATATTGTGCAGATAATATTATAACGAATCAAGATAGAATTTTTCTCAGATGCCGTGCTAAATTATCTTTTGATCACATTCATCTTACAAATAGTTATATTCAAAATCACATGGATTGGACATCTCCATTACCTATGCTTCCCAATTATGCAATGAAAACAGAGGGTAAGAAAATAGCTTATAATATACTTTTAACTCTTGTACAACTATGCTAATTAGTTTCATTTTCATTATAGAATCAAGCAACAATGATGCTTTGCATCAAATAATTTCATCATCAATTTTTCCAAGCTTTATTCACCACATGAAGGGCAAATGCTGCTTTTATATGAAATTTACATCATCAGATATACACTAAAAGGTTAGTATTCATTTTTTACTATGAATAAATAACAATTTCATTTCTAATTTTATTATTTAATTTTGCAGAAGTTACCAGAAATTATGAAGGTATTGCTTCACAGAAAAAAATGTAGCCCACTCATTTTCGGAATCGGAAGAAAAGTTATGAAATCCTCTTGGACAAGAAAAACAATTTAACGACCAATTGGAATTCATTTGTTGTTGATCATGCTCTTGAAGATGATGATATAATTTTTTTATTCCACAAGCAATTCGTACTTATGCTGTTCTTATTTTTAGCAAATATGGCATTGAAAAGTTGTATCCTTGGCATTATAAATTTTATGCTATTGATTGAGAAATAATATATTTTAGCTGCCGATTCTACAATCTTTTTCTTTTTCTCATTTAATTTAAGTTTCTATAAATTTAGCTACAACAAAAAATCTTAATATTAATATACATAAATCAAATTACAAAAAAATAAAAACCCATTCTTATGACAATGTGCATTTACTATGTCAAACTTTTCAGAACTTTTTTATTAATTAAAAAAATCATTTTTTATTTTTTGTACAGCTTCATTTATTTAAAAAAAATCATAATTATTTAAATAAAATCAGTAGATAAACAATTTATAACACATTTAAAAATTAACAAAAAAACACTTAACAAAATATTTTGATAATAATAAATTTTAGTTTTTTCACTTCATCATACACATCCTTACTCCAAATTTATAAATTAACAATTTTATTTGCACTTCAGAAACAATCAATTATAAAAAAAAAACTCAACACAAATTACAAGGATATAAGATATTTTGTTACCAAGTCTAACAACATTAAATTCTTATTTATAACTTAATAAAATAAATTTTATTAAACAGTTATAAAATTTAAAAATATATCTTTAATACAGCAAATTTACATTACTAATAATTAATTTCTTTTAATAAAATTCAAAAGTTTCTAACAAATTTAAATCCAATTATTAAAACTTCCTAAATATAACTTTCTCTTCCTTTTATATACTATTACCTACAAAAACGCATACTCCCAAAAATTATCTCCAACAAATTACCCTTTTAAATGTATTATTCATATATGATAATAAAAATTATAAATACAAATATTTACTTAATTATAATGCTCTAACTATTCAATAAATTCATTCAAATATCAATTTTACATATATATAACTCAATATATTTCAAATCAAATCTATCCAATTTATTACATAAATAAAATATTTTCAGTGTACATAAATTTATAACAAGTTTTGACATCAAAATGGCTCTAATTAATTTAATAAACTTAATATCATTAAATTTTTTTTACCACAATGTATAAACTGAAAATTAAACAAACCTGAGTTTAGCCTATTCAACAATTGAAGCCCATCACATTCTATTGGACCAGATCCTTTTAAATGCCCAAATGATCAATTTTATTACGATTAAATCAATTGTGCCCTAATCAAACACAAAAATAAAATATATTTTACCTCTTCTTTGGGATTTTCACCAGCTACAAAATTATCACCTCACTTTACCTTCTTTCCAGAGATTCCTGCTCATCGTCTTCAAAAAGTATCAGTCAAACAACAGATCAAAAACTTTTTCAATTGAAGGAAAATTTGCCAACCAAAAACTCTTCCGATCGGAACATTGTCTTCAAAAGAACATTGTCAAAGGTAATATGAAAAATCCAGAATAAGAGATTAAATTACCTGCTATGCTTTCATTCTTTCAACATTTTCTCTGCCTACCTGCTTTTAATTTTTTTACTCTCTACCATAACAAATAAACACACTCTACTACAATGATTTTATACCCTCTTCCTATATTTTCGTTACAATTTTAGTCTTTGTATATCATCGAATCCGCATTCTGTAGCTTAGTTAGTTATTAAACTTATTGAAAATTTTGTTTACACAGCAAATTTTTACAGATTTTATGAGAAAATAAACAAAATTTGTCTTCTAAATTATTCTATGCATAAATTCCGACTTATATTCATTGTCTGTTTAAATGATTCTAAATTTATTTTCTTCCAATGTGCAATTATAAAATCTATAAAATCCACAACAAATACTATGCTAAAATACTATAAATTTTTATGTATAAAATATTTTCCGTTTTGTAAGTACTTATATTCTATAAATATATTTTTTTCCAATATTACCTATATATACAACTTGTCGTATAAAAAATATTAAACAAAATTGCCGAAATACATACTAACAATATATTGCTATTCTGACGTACAGAAACCAAAGCGAAATTCAAATGGACCGATATCCAAATCATCTGAAAGAGCATACATACTGGACTCACTTTGAAGAAGTTCGATTCTATGAAGAGTATAAAAAGTGCTATGAAAACCTATTTGTAAATTAAAAACACCTTTGATGCTTTTTGCAATACTCCATTGTTACACTAAGAAATTCAAATTACTTATCTTATCACTATTATTGATATTAGCATTTCACTACATAATAGTAATGCTATTACTTACTTACAATTACATGAATTTCTACATATTAAATTTATAAGAATCATTCATTCATGATATTAAATGAATCTGCTTTGTAGCCAATCCCAGAAAGATTTGATGTATACTTTAAAGATGTCTTGCCAAGAACAATAATTATGCATGACCCTTGAAACTATTGTTGGCAATTCGATATGGTCCAACATTCTGAAATGCTGTATTTTGGAGGAGAATGGAAGGATTTTGTCAAAAGTCATAATTTAATTGAAGGAGTTTTGTTAATGTTTCAATACAAGAAAAAAAAATTTATTGTTTTTATTTACCATGGTCAAACAAGTTGTGAAAAAGAATTTGCATACTTTATTGGTAAAAAAATTGGAATGTCTGCTGGTACTACTAAATAAACAGAAATACATCTCCATGTAGTCAAGGACCTTCAATATCAAAGAAAGCTTTCGAGAAAGGGCGGGGAAGATTCGAATATTTCTTCCAATAAAAGTTTGCAGCTCTACCGTCTTAATCCAATTTCACACAGAGGAAGGATAGACTCAAAAACAATTGCTGACTACTTTGAGTGAGTAAAATGCTCTGTTATTCCTATTTTAATATACATTCATTGTCAAAAATTCATTGGCATACCTATTTTATTCAGGCTTATATGGAATAAATTTGAGCCAAGTAAAACAGAAGCATCTACATATCTAGATAGCATGAGGTTCAACATGTATACAACGTAGTCCTACAAAGAAAAAGTTGTCAATTGGATTAAGAAAAGGGACATATTCTCAAAGACATATGTTTTCATTCCAATCATAATGTGGTACGTATTTTTTTATATTTTTTTACTACTACAGTTATTATATATTTTTCTCTTTTATCTATTAATAAATTGTCTATTATTTAGGTCACATTGGAACCTATTAATTTTATGTCATTTTGATGGAAGTTTCAAATCGACAAGTCAGCCTCCTTACATGATTTTGCTGGATTCACTCCAAAACCTTAGACCAACAAGACTTGTTCCCTTAATTAGAAAGTATTCAAATTAAACATATTGAATATTACAGTTTACATTATTTAAAGTAAACATAGTAATACTGTCATATCATTCTTCTTTAAATTATTATTCATTATACACAGGTTCACTGTTGACGTATGTAAAGCAGCACAAATACCAGAAGCTGAAAAAGACATTCGCAAAATTCAACTACTAATTCCAAAGACAAGTTATAGAAAAAATTTCGCTGATTTTACTTTACGTTTTATTAACTAATGTAGTTCTAACTTCTTTTCTTAGGTGCCATAACAAACAAACACTGATGATTGCGGAAGGTTTATCTTGTATTATTTTGTGTGTTTCCTACAAGAAGCATCTGAAAATTCAACTGTTATTGAAAACTACCCTTATTTTGTGAGTTAGCTTAACTAGCCTTTTCTTAAACAACAAAACGAAACCATATGCTTTCATAGTACTTTATTAATTAGCTTCTAATCAAAATTATCTTATACTAAAATCTTTCCTTCTTTCTTTTAAATTGCAGATGACACACGACTGGTTCACTTATGAAGAACTACATCACTTTTGTTCCCAAATTGAACAAGGTTAATCTATCAAAAAGGCTTCCATTTTATACTTACAATTTCTATTATAAATATTCGCAGTGAAGTGAACATACATTTCACCCCTACAATTTTCATTGATTGCAGAAATTTATTTACACGTCTGCTAAGGATTAAAGATGATATACATCCTTATTAAGAGGTACAAATTTATTTTAAATATTAATTTTTCATATATTAAACAGCTTATATATGTACGACCTAATTAAATTGTACTTTCAATATATATATATATATATATATATATCACAAAAGTATCTTTTTTAATAGTCATTTTATGTCAAATAAATTCCTTACACATATAAAATCCTTGAACAACCTTTGTGCACTTATTCATAAACATGTCTACGTCTGCAACTTCAGCCAAAATTCTAAACTCCTCTGCTATTTCACGTTCAACTTCATTGTCATAAACTAAAGCTGTTGCAAAATTTATCACCTCTCCTAACTCAAGTGGAAGATGGGAAACTACAAAATCATCAATGACTTCAACATAAATGAAGAATGTAATATTCACTATGAATGCTAGAATTGTGCATTATAAATTACATGTTCTAAAGATAAAATATAAACCTCTATGATGGTAAACATGTTTTATAGCAATTACCATAAATCAAAAGCCAAATTTTCATTCATGTTCAAAACCTTAAAATTTATAAGGTTACTATAATACATAAAAATTCTCCCCCAAAAAACTTAATTTTTTATACGTTCATTATATGTCAACCAAATATAAAAAATATATCATTTAATTTATATAACTAACAAGAATAAAAAATACTACAACTCTTGTGGAATATGTAGCAAACTAAACATACATAATTTATAAAATGTCACATATTATGACATTATGAACGAATTTTTGTACAAACATATATATGAAAATAATTCTTTTAACTTAATTTGTACAATAAATAAATATAATAAATTCTTTCTCAGGTGAATATTTCTAACCTTATTAGTCCAACGAACTATGGATTAGTTTAACACAAAGTAAAGCCCACAAACATACTAACACTTTCAATCTCCAATCATAACAGGCCCAATTGCTATATTTTAAGTTATATACAACTATATATAACCTAATATATATATACGTATATATATATACATAGTTTAACCCATTTTACCCTAACACAACTTCTAAAAAAAAAAGCAGTTGCACCATCTTCTTCCCTACCAACACTTTGCCTGAAAATTTTCTTAACATGCTTCCTTTCTCGAAGCTTTACACCGGATCTTGTACCGGATCTTCTAAACCAGAATCTACTTCATCACCGGTAAGTAGACCACATCTCTCAACATAGCCGTAATTAAACATAAGTGCAGAAAAGCTTTAAATCTAAATAGCAAATAACGATTTGTAATAAACAAATTTATACTACTTCTGAATACAAAGATTTAAGTTCCGATTGTTATCTTAACAATTTTATTTAGACAATCATTCTGTCACAAAAAAAATCGTTGTACTCATAAACCAAGAAATTATATAATTCAACACTTTATAAACAAAATTTCTAATTTATCATCTTCAAGTTAATAAAGTTTACAAATTTCCATTTAATATTTTTTTCCACATAAATTCATGTTAATTACGTTTTTATGTATGCAAATAGCAAATATACACATCGAACATTCGACAGAAACAAATGGCAGCAAATTTCGAAGATCAATGCGTGAAGCTATCTTGGAAAAAGTTTGATAAAACACAGTTCTGTTACAAGTACAATAATTCATACAAGGAAAAATGGTATTTACTTTTCCACATTTCTTTCCTTTCATTTCTTTCGAATTTTCATTAATTATTTTTTTAAATACTATAATTCTATAGAATTATTTACTGCATCCTTATGCAAATAATAATTCAATTTTCTCATCCACTCATATCTTATTTTAGTTTACTTATATCTCATTCATTTTCTAATTTAAAAATCCCTTAAATTTTGCAGCCTATTCCAACCCGTTTTGTTGAAAAAATGGAACACATATTGCCACAAAAAGTTAATATGCGTCATTCAGGATTGTCTTCAATGGAAATAAGTGTAATTAACGATAATAATGGCTTTTATTTAGCTGGACAATGGGAAGATTTTGTCAAACAACATTTATTGGAAGATGATGACTTTCTGTTCTTTGAGTACAATAAAGCAGATACTTTTGAAGTCTTAATCTTTAGTGGTCACACTAGATGTGAAAAGGAAGCATCCTATTTCATTAGTCACAATCTACATGCTGATCATAATGCACCAATGGATCAACCAAACACACCTCCGAATGATCTCCAATTCAAACAAGGTAATTAAGCAGACACATTTCCATTCAGCTTCTACTTTATAAAACAATATATTCTCTAATCTTCAAATTTCTAGATCATTCTATTATGTACATAACAAAGCAAATAAGTATATTAGCCTTTAAACCGTCATTAGCATATATTACACAGCCTCTAACATTCTATAATTAAATTATATGTATTTAAATTGTTTTACTCTATGTAAAATTTTTAAGCAGCTTACAAAAAGCAAAAAAAGGCTAAACAACTCTTGCCAACTAAAAAGACGAAAAACAACAATACAGCTCTAGAGGCAGAAGCACCCGAAGAAGATCAAACTCAACAACTTGTTATACTCATGAAGCACTCGTACATATCTGGAGCATTTATTTTGGTAAATCTATTTCGTTACCTCTATTGCCTATCATATCATGATTTTATAATTTTCCCTATTAACATTGTTATACATATAATTTATAAAAGCATCAAAAACAAAATTCCTTCTAGACTCTGAAGTCTCAATGGGCTCGCAACTATATGCCCGCTAGAGATCAAGTTGTTGTTCTTCAAGCAGAACAAAAACAATGGAATGTCAAATTCCAAATTAAAGACAACAAAAGGTTCATATTTTCTGGAGGCTGGCGTAAATTTGTTGTTGACAATAATTTGGAAATGAACGACGTATGCATCTTTCATATTGCTGCAACTGATACCAACAAGATCAACCTCTAGGTAGACATTTTAAGGAATTCTTCTCTGATCTGAAAACTTCAAGGCGTGCTCCTAAAAACTGCAAAACTCTGGCTCTTCCAAAAAAACTCATTTTGTAATATTTTCCTACTCAACTTTAGTGTAAAAACTTTATTTTAAGTTCCAATTTTACATGCTCCACTAATTACTTTTGAATCTTTCTAAAAGCATGTAATATTCTCGAACAATGACATTTTGCTGCAAAAAATAACTATATATTTAAATTTCTAAATTCTTGCTTTTTAAATAAATCTTTTACCCATGATTTATAATTTAAATTAATCAAAGGAAATTCATTTACAGAAGTTGACAATCTCAGAAAACAAATACACTACAAATCATATGCTAGCTAAATCACTTATCTCCCAATAGGTAATCATAACGAAAATAAGGAATAAAATATATATATATATATATATATATATTTACTCCAACAATATTGACAGCTTTTCTTGCACACTTCATTTTCCATTAACTCACAAACCTTAAAAATATATTACAACAATATCCCCACATATACTTAAAAATACAAACGATATAAAATATAATCAAAAATAAATAAATTTACCCGCTATTAAACTTGCAACACAAAATAAGTACAAAAATTAAAAGTACATACCACTACTAAACAATTCACTAAATATATATTTATATATACAACCAAAACTTCTCAGAAATTATATGAGATTTATTACCTAAGAATTACTTCATACACCATACCTTCTGCTCACATTGATTATATCATACAAATCTTTACATACACTTTCAAAGTTATAAATATTTATATATACAAAATTTATCTTCAGCAATTACGTATACTAAAAAATAAAAACTCTTTTCTTTTACCACCAGATGACAATATATAAATATCACACATACTATATATAAATATTACACACACTATACACATATTCTGAAGTTTACATATTTTTGCTTATTAGATATATTCTCACATATTATACATTAAAAAAAACCCCACAAAATATACTATATCTATTCCTAACAAATATATTTATTGTCATAAATTATTACACATATATATATGTGTATATATATCTATGCAAACACAAATATATGTATATATACATAAATAAATGTTTATACATCTTTCTATATCTAAATATTAATGCTTAACTGTTTGTTTATATATATATCTACATTAAATTTATATTTCTTAAAAACATCCCTATAAAATTTGGTATAAATCAACGCGCATTGCGCTTTATACACACACTAGTTTTCAATCAAAGCCTTACGGCTTGTATTACTTAATAAAAGTGATTGTTTGTTTGTGGGCTAGTTTCTTTTGTTTTTTACAAACAATCAAATCTGATTGTTGTGTTTATTTGTGAACCAAATAAACTTTAACGTTTGAGGCAATTTTCTGTTTTGGTTAATTAGATTAAATCGATCGTACTGTGTGTTCCATCAAAGAACTCCACTTCTGCTGTGATGACAGATAAAAATTCGGGTGTTCCATCTAAGAACTACACACCGCCAACTCTATCGCCACCGACATTTTCTGCTGCGATGACAGATAAAAATTTGGGTATTCCATCAACGAACACTACTACAAAATGGCGAATTTAAACCGCCCCTTTTAGAGCGGTTAAACATAACCCGCTCTAATTTATAAAAATGCGGTGGCATTATCGTAATATTAAACAAGAATTTGCACTTTTTCGGACTTTCTAGACCGGTTGCACTTGAACCGTGTTAGAAAAGTGAAAATTTTCATTTTCTAACACGGTTAAGAGTTTAACCGTTTTAGAAAACTGAACTTTTTGGTTATTTAGTACGGTTAGCGTGTAACCGGTGTAAATAAGTAGTGTAAAAGGGACCACTCATTTTCGCTTCTGCTCAAACTTCAGTAAGTTTATCCTTCCGGCGAAGAACAAAGAATTTTTTACAAAAAGCTACGCACGAACTCTTTTTGAAGGCCAAATCAGAACTGTAGCAAATTATAACAGCCATCTGAGGTAAGCCTGTTAGCCTGTTATATTGATCCATTGCATTTTGCAAATTTATTAATTATTACTGATTTTGTCCTTCATTGAATTTATGGTAGTAAATATTCATAGCAAAGTCGATTTGCCCCAAATATTCAACAGCAATTGATGATGGAAGACGAAAAAACTTCTTCCGAAAAAGTAAATATTATACAAGATTCTTTATCTCCAGAATCAATAGAAGCAAATGACCAACTAGATAACATCAATCTCCATATTGATGATGGACTTGAGTTGAATAAGATACACTTTAAGGAGAGCTAGATGCCGACCCAGAGATCCAAAAAGTTATTGTAACTATGCTGAAGATTATGTATCCGAAATTTTTCTAATCTGAAAATGTACTAATCATGTAGAAGTTTTATCAATTACATTGTTTCTATGTTAGTTAATTCCTAGCATATCAATTACCTTGTTTCTAATCTGAACAATGTATTAGCCTTTATACGTCTATTAATATTGTGATCTTATCATCTTCTCTAAAATGTTTGACTGGTGAGTAGTATAGAATAAGACGAATGAGGCTAATTATTGTAAAAAAGTTACCGAAATTATAACTGATCGATACATTAGGAAAACGCAACCTTTCTAAAACGGTTACTTTATAACCGTGTTAGAAACGGCAGGATTGTTGATTTAAAACGGTTATTAATAACCCGTTTTAGATAATTGGGCCGGTCGCATTTTTTCAATAAGAAATAGAAAAACGCAAACTTTCTAACACGGTTACACTATAACCGTGTTAGAAACTACAGCATATATAATTTAAAACGGTTTATTTGAAACGGTTATTGATAACCCGTTTTAGATAATTGGGAGCTCCGCAAACTTTCTAAAACGGTTACATTATACCCGTCTTACAAAAACTCTTGATGTCAGTTTCTAAAACGGTTAGGGAGACAACCGTTTTAGAAACTAATATCATCTCCTTTTTAAGAACAGTTTCTAACTAACCGTTTTAGAAAACGTACCCATAAAAACCTCACCCAGCATTTTCAGGTCCTGTAGAACAGATCTGGGTATCGATGTGCAACTCTGAAGAAGTAAAAACCGAGCGGCGGGCTTATGTAGAAAGATACAACTACTTGCATTAAGTTCTACCCAACTTTGAGAGGTTATATATTCTTTACATTCTTCGATATTGCTTCTCATTTGATAAACCGCATGTCGTCATGACTTTTGTATTTCAGACATTTTTTTGTGGAATTGAAAATTTCATGTTGATTTGAATAATGATTGAAAATTTCGTGTTGATTTTCTTAATATCTCAATCAACTACAATGAACTATTGTTTTTTTAATGTTTTAGCTCTTCAAGAAGGACGCGAAACCATTTCCAGACAAAGATTTGGAGGAGGTTCGAGAAATATGGGGCAAGTTTGCAATGAAATGTGAGCTCAAAGCATTCGCAATTGAATAGATTTCACCCTTCAGTTTGATAGAACATACTTGCAATTATGTACTGTTTTTCATTCATTACTATATATGATAGTATTTTTTCTGTAGATAATAGTATATTTGTTGTATATATATAGTTTATCTCTTGTATGTACGGTAATTGTTTTTTCAATTTGAAATGGATGTGTTATTCATATGTATGCTGTGTTTCGAACTTTAGGGAGCAGTCAATTATAAGAAAAAGTTCAAATAATATATATTTGATGTGTTATTCATGGACAGTGTTAAAAAACTGCCTTTTAACACGGTTCGTGAACCGTGTTAGAAAACAGACTTTTAAGAACGGTTCATGAACCGTGTTAGAAAACACACTTTTAAGAACGGTTTATAAACCGCATTAGAAAACAGACTTTTAAGAACGGTTCATAAACCGCGTTAGAAAACAGACTTTTAAAAACGGTTCATCAACCGTGGTAGAAAACAGACGTATAAGATTGGTTCATCAACCGTTTTAAAAATGATTTTAAAGACGGTTAACTTAAAATATCTAGAACGGTTATAAACCGTTGTGAAAAAATACTATTAAGAACGGTTTCTTAACCGTTTTAAAAAAAGTAGGACTTTCTAGAACGCCCATATCTAAAACGGTTAGAAAAATCAAAAACCCGTTTTAAATAATTCATAATAACCGTTTTAGAAAGTGATTTTTGTAGTAGTGGAACTCCACGACTACAGTAACCCGAGAAATCAATGCAAGCTCTGTCTGGGCGCTTTTAATTTCAATATTGTGTATGATGGCTGCCTTCAACTGGCAGCAGCAAGAAGGCGGCGGGAAAAAACTTCCGGCCATATTCGAAGATCACCCATCTTGGTATATAGTTTATCCTTTCTGGGTTTGCATTGATGTCGTCATTTGGCGCCTTGTTGTCGTATGGCTGGTCGCCGCCATCGCTGAGATCAGGCCGGATTTTGATGGTGTGTTGGGTTACTATCCTGGCTGCTATTCTTGGGCTAAATGTTGTCTTTACTGTCAATGCCATGGCGGTGAATATTCTGGCGATCATGACGACGATACTAATGTTGTATAGTTGGATTTTTTCATATGATTAATTAATAAATAAATAATAATAAATTGTTTTTTTTGGTTAGCTGAATTAATCATGGGAAATTTAATGTATTCGTGATTTAATACAATTATTTTTATATTTCTTATTAATACGATTTTTGTTTTTGGAGTTTTGAAATTTATGTATTAATATCTAGTACTTAAGAGTCTTCCAAATAATGATTTACATATTTTTCAAAAACAAACAGCAGAGTTCCAAAAGTGTTTTTTAATACAATTAACCATTGGGGCTAGCCCAGTGGTTAGGGAGTTAGCTTCCCGACCTACAGGTCTAGGGTTCGATTCCTGTAGGATGCATGTGAGGGTGTGTGTTTTATAAAAAAAAGAAAAAAAATACAATTTAGTGTTTTCTTAAATAGAGTTTAGAAATTTTAGGCTCCATTTAGATGGGGTATTTTTTATTTTATGATAAGAGTCTTTTTTATTGGAATTTGTTAAAAGAAAAAAATATTTTGGGAGTGTTTGGATTGATGATTTTGTTTTATTGGGATTTGTATTGGAGATTTCTTTATTAATAAAATTTTGAAATTTAAATTTAAATTAATATTATTGATATTATTTTGGTTAGAATTTGTGTTAGAAATAATTATTTATTACTAAAAAATTAAAATTAAAATTTAATAATTAATACTTTATTTATAAAAAATATTGTAGCAAAAATAATTATTGTAGCATTATTTTTAGTTTTAAAAATTTTGATAGAAAAAATAGATAAAACAAACTACTCAAATTGATTTTGTAAAATAAATTAATAAAAGACTAACAAACAAACCGAGCTTGTTTGGGAAAATAATTCTTAACTAGAGAAATTTTTTTTTTTTGAAAAAACAACCAATTCCAATAATAATCAAGATTAAGATTAAGGTATTAAAACATTTTTGAACTCCAGGATTAGATTATTGGGCTGTTATTCCATAAATAAAAAAATTTATCGATTGAATAATCGAATTATAATCTAGTTTTCGGTTTGACCCTGAAAATATAGTTTTACATATATAGAAACCCCAAATACATATTTAATACCTATCCCAAAAACTTTCCATAATTAAATATTTTTTAATGGATAAATTAAAAAAAAAACCCACAATAGTTTCAAAAAATGTTTAAGTTACCCCTTATTATTTAAAAACCTACATTTTAGTTTCTAGTGATTTGATTGTTTAAAAAAAATACACAAAATATATGGATTTAAAAATATTATATTTTTAGATCTATATAACCCAATATATAAACATATTTTTGTATTGTTATTTTGAAGTAAATTGCACAATGTCGTTTTCCAAAATTATCAATTTTTTCATATTAAAAAAAACAAACTATAAAAAAGTAATTTGTAAAGTTTTAAACCATATGAAAGTAATTTGAAAATTTGCAAAACAACAAGGTTTTTGCAATTTAATTGTTAAATCATTTATTTGATAGAGCAAAAAAAAAAATTTTAAGTTAGCCTACCACTAAATATTTTCGTTATTTTTTCACCGCATATATAAACCAACTTTACAATAAACTATCTTATACATATTATAAATATATATATATATATATTTATTAGAGTAATAATAGAGATTACAAAATATTTTTACGATTGATTGATAAGTGACTCAAAATTAAGAAAGCAAGAGTAATGATAATTAAAAATTATTAAAGTAAAATTTTATTATATTTTATAAATGAATATAATATTTACGTAAATAAATAGAAAAACAAATTGTGTTTTTCTCCGTTGGAGTAGTTGAGTATTCTTTCTTCTTTTTACAACACGTCTATTTCATAAACCCTATATTCAATCAATCCATTTCCGAACTCAATCTCCGACGACAACTTCTTCCGATGGCAGATCAAAATTCGGCTATTCCATCAGAGTAGTCCACGACGACAGTAACCCCAAAAATCGATGTCAACGCTTTGCTGGTGCATAGACTCTCAATGTGGTTTATGATGTTAGCCGCACTTCAAAGCTTCGGGAAGGAACGAACTCCTCGGGGCGTATTCAAAGATTATCCATCTTGGTGTAAAGTTTACTTTATCCTTGTTGTGTTTGCAATCTGCGCCCTGTTGTCCTTTTTCCGGTCACCGCCATGGTCGAGATTAGGCCTGATTCTGAAGTGTGGTTGGATTACTTCGTTTGTTGCTGTTGTGGTTATAGAATTGGTATTTATTTTCATTTCCTTTCGATGACGATGGTGCATATATAATTGGATTTTAGCCAATTATTAATAATAATAATAAGAAATTGTTGTTTTTTTGTTAGCTGAATTAATTAGCGGAAATTCCAGCTTTTGTTATATGTTCTTGACAATCCTAATAACTTTTTAATAGTATAACAACAATTAAGTATTTATTCTAATAATTAGTGGCAGTTATACTCATGGGGTGATATAGATCACATTCACCATACTTGATTATACATTTTTTAATGCCATCCATAACTTAGGCTATGTTTGGATTGAGGGAAAGAGAGGGAAAGGAAAGGAAAGGAAACGAGTGGAAAGGAAAAGAAAGTAGAGTAGAGGAAATCGATTTTATTCCAACCTGTTTAGATGAATTAGGAAAGAAAGGGAAAGAAAGGAAAGGATATACTAAAAATATTGTTTGGAGATTGGAAGGAAAAGAAAAGAAAGGAAAAGATAAAACTTTTGTTTTACATTATTGCCCTTTAATAACTTATGACTAATTTATAGACCAATATAATGAAAAAAAATGAAGTGATACCTACTTTTTTTCCTTTTTAATTTTAATCTACTATCTTTTTTCAATCTTAATTTCTTATTCAAGATAAAATTAAATTAAAACCATTCAAAATTTTTTAGTTCTATATTTTATTTTAACTTATAATTAATAATAGTTTTTGCTTAATAACTTATAATTATTCAAGATATATTTTGAATGCTTTAGCATTATCAATCACAAATATAATTTAGGAAAAGAAGAAAATAGTATAATCAATAAAATAAAAAAATATAGACACAACAATCTAATAAAAAATTTATTAATTTTAGATAAACTTGTTATTTTTGTGTGAAAAATCTAAAACTATTATTTATGGATATCTTTGATGATGTTTTATAGTATGATATTGTATATATATATATCTTTATGTTGGATGATGATTGTTAACTTAGATAAAATAATTTTTCTATTATAGCTAAATTATTTTAGAGTTTGGATTTCTTTTGGCAGCCTTGGTCTATCATTTGTTACATAAATGTAATTTAATTTAGTCTATATTTTCTTTTATAGAAGAATAAGAATGGAGATATACTTTTTTAGCATTATTAATCAAAAATATAATTTAGGAAAAAAAGAAAATTTTAAAATCAATAAAATAAAAATATATAGATACAACAATCTAATAAAAAATTCATTAATTTTAGATAAACTTATTATTTTTGTGTGAAAAATCTAAAACTATTATTTATGTATAGCTTTGATAATGTTTTATAGTGTGATATTGTATATCTATATCTTTATGTTGGATGATGATTGAAACCTAAATAAAATAAATTTTCTATTATAGCTAAATTATTTTAGAGTTTGAGTATTCTTGTAGCATAAATTTGGTAGTTAAAAGTTTATTAAAATTAAAAAAAGATCGAAATTAGTAAAATTTTGTAAATTAAATCAAATTTTATTAGAGTAGAACTCTATTATTATTTTATGAGTGGCTAGAATTTTTAATATAATAAAACTCTAGTTTATTATGAAATAATAATTTTATAATCTTGCAATAAATTAGAAGTTAATAAAGTTTTAGACATCAAATAAAATTCTAATAATATTCTAATAAATGTAGGTAGTAATATCAATTGTACTAGGATTGAAATATTTTCTCCAAGTTTGTCCTATAAGTTTTAAATGATAATTTACGTTGTAATTTTTAAATTAAAGTTTACGTTAAAGGATAAATTTGGAATGATAAATTATTAATTATAAAAGAATTATCGTTTTCTTCCGTTTCCACCAACTTTTGGACGGAAAGAGATATGGGCTAAAATGAGTATATACAATCCGTCTCAAACCCTCTCCCTTTTCTTTCCTTTCCCTCTCTAAAAAAATATCCAAACACACAAATTCTAATCCGTCTTTTTCATTTCTTTTCCTTTCCCTCCCTTTCTCTCCCTTTCCCTCAATCCAAACATAGTCTAAGAGTTTGGCCAGATTTGGTTTTGGCAAACCTGTGATCTCATTCTACTACTCAATTGTGGATCGCATTTTGGACGATCTTGTTACATTTCCTGTTCAATCACTATATCGATATGTAATCATATGCAAGTGTATTTAATATTTATCCTTAAGGTTCATTAATCACCTTACTAGTGTGGATCACATTTTGGATCCAACATTTATCTCTTAAAATTCATTAATCACCTTGATAGGGTGGATTACGTTTTGGACCCAATGGATCTTCGTAACATTCCCGGACAGTGGCGGATGCAGAAAATGTTTTTTTACCGGGGGGCTTACTTTAATTTTTTTTTTGCGATTAAATAAATGTATTCAACAATTAAATTTCTAAAAAAATAATAATAATGATTTATATCTAAAATATCTTGTCTAAATTCAAAATTCCTAATATTAGTTCATATTCAAAAACCCTAATCTAAATTCTAAATCTCTAAATATTTGGTCCATAAAATTCTTAATAAAATTACTCAAATAAACTTAGTAATTAGAATTAACTTACAATTAACAACATTTAAATAACAAAACTCTAAATAAAAAAAGGAATAAGTAAAACTAACATTTATTGAATCTTGAATACAAAAAATGGAGATAAAGAAAAAAAGACAATGAGGGAAGAAAAAATATATATTTAAATAACAAAACTCTAAATAAAAAAAGGAAGAAGTAAAACTAACCTTTCTTGAATGTTGAATACAAAAAATGGAGATAAACAAAAAGAGACAATGAGGGAAGAAAAATAAAGTTTCTTTACTAGTGAATTTGAAACTTGAGTTTAGAAATTTGGGAGATAGCCAAATTGGAAGGGTTTAGATTTGGAAATAAGATTTGGGAATTTGGGGGAGATGGGAAGAGTTTGGAATTTGGAAAGATAATAGGTGAAGTTGAATTTGTTGTTTGTTTGACTTTTGTCCCGATTCAAGGGTTGAATATTGCAGTTTTTTTTTTCAAATAACTTACCAAAACGACGTCGTTTTGGTAAGTTTTGCAGTTTTTTTTTAATTTTAAACAAAAGCCGTCTTCTTCAACAAAAAGGGGGCTCTAAAGGCAACCCATCAGCACTGCAGCAGCCACAACAAACTATCACTCCATAGTTTCCGGCGACTATGGCGGGGGCCTTCAGCCTCCTCCAGCCCCCGCCTAGATCCGCCCCTGTTCGCGGACCAATCACTGTTTCTATCCGTAATGCTGAATCTTTTGTTACCTTCCCCATTCACTATACATTTATATCTGTAAACACATGCAACACTTAACCCTTAGGATTTTCTAATCACTTGGTAGGATTTTAGTAAAATATATGTGCATGTATTATATTTATAAATTGAAAATTACATGCAACACTTAACCCTTAGGATTTTCTAATCACTTGATAGGATTTTAGTAAAATATATGTGCATGTATTGTATTTATAAATTGAAAAATTGAAACAGATAATGGAACAAAAGATTCGAAATGTATTGGATCACATTTCACCCATATATACTCAATTACACAATTTCTATTGCCATTGATAACTTAGAATTTGGCAAAATTTGGGTTTCGCCAACCTACTGTCCTAGGCAAAATTTGAGTTTGGCAAAAACAAATTCGGCTAGTTATATTAAGACAAATATCTTTGATTTTTTTTATATTTCTTCCTATTGCAATTTAATTTTTTTTTTGGAGTTTAGAAATTTGTATATATATAATTAATTATCAAAATATTTGCGCTAACTATTCATGCTCATGCAATCGCTTCCACGCACAATAAAGAAAGGATCTCTCAAATCATAAATGGTTGGGAGTTCACATCTTTATATTTTTGGTAAAATCAAGTTGTTTTTATCCCTCTCAACATGAATGCCTCAAAAAAATTGTCTAAATCTAATCAAGTTGTTAAAAGTTTGACTACATTATAGCAATGAATCTTATGTATCAATTTTGTGTATCTTTTGTATCACTTTTGTGTATCACTTTGGGAGTTGTTATTGTCGGGGCAAATATTAGCATCCAGATTAATAAATTACTCAAATTCTTAATTTATACTTAATCAATCAACTCCTTATTTCTCTCTCTCAACCTTATCATTAATTATAGCTTATCCATTCTTTCTAACATATTTCTTTTGAACTTACAGATTCTTCTCTTTTACACGAATTTTCTTTCCAAAATTTTATTATTATAACACTTATTTTCACTCAAACTTATATTTAAAAAACACATATAACTTAGTAAAAAATTATTTCCCAAACAGAAAAATCAATTTTGAATTATATTTAGAATTGATGCTTCATATTTAATTAGTGTAAAATTAGAAAAATGAATTAGTTAATTTTTGATTAATCACCAGATAACACAAAAAAGTTAAAATTCTTTGTTTAAAATTTTCACTAACATGGCGACCGAAAAATTAGAAATTAAAAGAGTTAGTTAGTTTCAATATTATGAGTAAATTAATATTTCAAATGTGAATAGATCTCAATAGTAAAAATCTCTCAAATGAGAAACACAAGGAATATATGCATCCAAATTTTAAAGTAAAATTTATTGTCATTTTATTGTGCAAAATTTATGGATTAAATTGTAGATAAAAAAATATACAAGGGATCGAGACTTTTACTCTAAATATGGTGGTGGTGTCTTCCTGTTAAGTTTTAAGTTATTTAAAATTATTTAATAAAATTGAGTTAATTACATTTACCACCCTTGAGATTTGATGAAAGTACCAAACGAACCCTGTGATTTCAGAAAATTACGGTCACCCCCTGGCTGAACTAACGTTTAACAAATCAACCCCTCCCACCAAAAAAATGTGTATATTGCCTAATATGCCCTTAAAACTTTATCTATAATAATTATATTGTCTTAGTTAACTAAATACATTTGTTAAATATTAAAATAAAAGCACAGAAAATTTTCTTTTTTACACAAACAAAAAAACTCAAAAACAAAAAATTTTCTTAATTAATCAAACTAATTATTTTATTCTCCAAAAATAATTCTTTTTCTTCCAAAATTTAAAATTTATATAGAAAAAAATTGCTCGATTAAAGTTTGATTAATTTGATAAACCCATTTATAATAAAGAATACGAAATTGATAATTTATAACAAAGAATTAAAAAGTAAAAAAGTATTTATTGTCATTTCATATTTACTCATATATTTTTGTTATTTTTTTTAACAAAAGAAGTTATAGCATTTTGGTATTTTCATCAATTTTATTAGTCAATTTTAACAGTAGGGGGTGACCGTAATTTTCTGAAACCACAGGGTTCATTTAGTACTTTTACCAAACCTCGAGAGTGGTAAATGTATTTAACCCAATAAAATATTAGTTTGAACATTATCATTAGAAACAAAAACAATTACTTATATCAGCTCATATATGTTTATGTGTTAGTATTATAGCAAAAAGAATGGTTGGCCTTGAATAGGATTTTGTTTTAGTTTTATATCTGATTCTTTTTATTTTGAGATTTATTATAAGAAAGAAATATTTTGGAGGTGTATTTATATTAGAGAATTTTTTTATTAATAAAAATTTAAAATTTAAATTTGAATTAATATTTTATGAATTTATTTTAGTAAAAAAATTGTGTTAGGAATAATTTTTATTATTAAAAATTTAGAAGTCAAATTTAAATGTAATAATTTATTTATAAAAAATATAAAAAATACTGTAGCAAAAATAATTACTGTAAAATTGTTTTTAGTTTTAAAAATTTTTGCAAAAAAATAGACAAAACAAATAAGTCAATTTGAATTTGTGAAATAAAACACTAAAACAACACTAAACAAATAGAACCTAAATTTTTTGAAGTATATATTGACAAATATTTTATAATTTTATTGGGAGAGCAATAAAATGTATTAATAAATAAATTTATTGCATTATTTTTATATAATTTTTTAATATAAGTTTGAGGGAAAATAAGTGTTATATTAATAAAGGGAAAAAAACATTTTTAGTCCCCAATGTTTGTCTACTTGACACTTTTAGTCCCCAATGTTTTAACCTTAATACTTTTACTCCCCAAACTCATAGAAAAAAGTGCATTTTTAGTCCCCAATGTTTGTTACTGGACATTTTTAGTCCCCAATAATTTAAGTTCAGCACTTTTAGTCCCCAAACTTGTAGATAAAAGCGCATTTTTAGTCCCTAATATTTTGCCTATTTGACACTTTTAGTCCTTAATGTTTTAACTTCAATACTTTTAGTTCCTAAATTTATAAAAATATTACACTTTTAATTTACTTAATACAATTAAACAACTAAAAATGAAATTCCTAAGTGACAATTAAATTTCTCATAAATCTAATATCTGGTAATTGATTTTTTTTTTAAATTTTCCTTCAAATGAAATAATAAAAGAATTCCTATGTTAGGATATATATTACAAGTGGGTCAAGTTTATTTTATTTTATTTTAAGCAAAAGTTTAAAAATTAATTGTCAGACATTAGGTTTATAAGAAATTTAATTGTCATATAGGAATTCTGTTTGTAGTTGTTTAATTGCGTTGAGTAAATTAAAAGTACAATATTTTTATAAATTTAGGAATTAAAACATTGGGGACTAAAAGTGTCAAATAGGCAAAATATTGGGGACTAAAAATGCGATTTTCTCTACAAGTGTGGGGACTAAAAGCGTTGAACTTAAATCATTGGGGACTAAAAATGTCGAGTAACAATCATTAGAGACTGAAAATGCACTTTTCTCTACAAGTTTGGGGACTAAAAACGTTGAGGTTAAAACTTTGGGGACTGAAAGTGTTGAGTAGGCAAACATTGGGGACTAAAAATATTTTTTTCTCATTAATAAAAATTTGGGAAGTAAATTCTTATAAAAGAGAAAGAAACTATAAGTTCAAAGGAAATATGTAAGAAACAATGGATAAGCTATGATGATAAGGTGGAGAGAACGATAAGGAGCTGATTAATTAAGGATAAATTAGAAAATTTAGTAATTTGTTGATTTAGATGCTAATATTTGATCTGGCAATAAGATCTCTCCACTTCGTGTATTTAACATTTATCACTTAGGGTTCACTAACCACTTGATATGGTTTTAGTATTATCTAAAAGTATACGTGTCACACTTATAAAAAAGGATATATAGAGTGATACATTAAATGATACAAGAGGAAAGATCTTGTTTGCAGGGTACATTTATGGCTGGATTCGTGGAAAGTTGAGAAGTCATGTTCAAGTTTATTTTTCTTTTAGTTTTCTCACCAAAATTTTGGAAAGAATTAATTAAGATCATTCTTTTCAAATGACAAATAACATCATCACCACTTCTCATATGGATGAAAATTATAGATTGAGAATCATTTATATGACAAATTACAAATTTAAAGATTATTTTGTAACTTTTTTAAATGTTGGAAAATTAAAACATAGAGAAAAAAGTATTTTTAGACCCTATTGTTTATCTACTTAACACTTTTAGTTCCTAAATTTGTAGAGAAAATTGCATTTTTAGTCCTCGATATTTGTTACTTGACATTGTTAGTCCCCAATGATTTAACTTCAACACTTTTAGTCTCCAAACTTAGAGAGAGAAAAACGTATTTTTAGCTCCCAATATTTTGCTTATTCAACACTTTTAGGCCTCAATGTTTTAATTTCAATAGTTTTAGTTCCTAAATTTATAAAAATGTTGCACTTTTAATTTACTTAACACAATTAAACAACTACAAACAAAATTCTCAAGTGATAGTTAAATTTCTCATAAATCTAATGTCTGGTAATTAATTTTTTAAGATTTTACTTCGAATAAAATAATAAAAAAATTCATGTGTTAGAATCGGGATTACAAGTGGGTCAATTTTATTTTATTTTATTTGAAGCAAAATTTTAAAAAATTAATTGCCAGACAACATTAGATTTATGAGAAATTTAATTGTTATGTGAAAATTTCATTTATAGTTGTTCAATTGTATTGAGTAAATTAAAAGTGCAATATTTTTATAAATTTAGAGATAAAAAATATTGAGGTTAAAACATTTGGGACTAAAAGTGTCAAGTAGGCAAGACCTTGAGGATTAAAAATACTAATTTTTCTACAAGTTTGAGTAATAAAAGTGTTGAGGTTAAATCATTGAGGACTAAATTAAAATATCGAGTAGACAAATATTGGGGACTAAAAATGCCCTTTTATCTACAAGTTTGGGAACTAAAAGTATTAAGGTTAAAACATTAAGGATTAAAAGTTTTGAATAGACAATAATTGAGGACTAAAACTGCTTTTTTCTCTTAAAACATAATATTTACTCTCAATTTGTGAGAGACCATTTGAGTCATTTATCTCAATAACTTTTTGAGAATTAGTTCTGTTTTTGATCGATCCAACTTTGAAATCGATAATATTATCAAAGAGCACATTACTTTTTTTTTCTTTAATTATACTTTGCCATTTTGGATAATAAAAAAAATATTCATTAGCTGTTATATTATATTTCTCTAAGAAAACTATTTACTCTATTAATTCCAATATATTTTTGAGTCCAATTCATTATAGCAAAATAGACATATCAAGTTATTTATTAATCAACTATAAGAAACATCATGCCATACGTCCCAACACATCGAACGTTGGACAAATCCTTACACATCCCAATAGAAATATTATTTCGAAAAGATGGATAAAATAAATACAAAAAAAAAAAGAAAAAGATTTGATCAGCGCCATGTCCGTTAGAGAAAACAATCCCTTTATTCAACTTTTTCATTTTCCCTTTTTCAAAACAAACAACATTTTATTTAACTTCATCTAATCGAAACACTCCAAATAGTCTTGTTCTGCAGCTTCTTGTGTTGTGGGCTTTGAATTTATGGTACCGTATAAGCTGCAATGCAAAAAAAATAAAATAAAAAAATGAAGGGACAAAGAATTAGTCCATTTATATATTGATCAAAAGATAAATGGAAAGTATAATAAATTTAATCGTTAATGTAATTGATCTTTAATTTTATTTATATATTTACATATTAATGACCGTATATTTTAACAGGGTGCTATTAATTCATCTTTTTAGATGGAACAATTCATTTTTGAATTACTATGTAATTTAAGCTTTTTTTATATAAATAAAATTAAGTCTGATATCCTTCTCGTGTATCGAATTTGTCGACTAAAAAATTGAAAAAGTATATAATAAATAAAGCATAAGATTGAAGGAAATATATACTAATTAATTACCACCACATTTCTTCCCAACTGGCCTGTTCCTTATATTGCACCTCTTTGGAACAGTAACAGCAATAGCTGGTTTAATACCAGCCTTTATAGCCAAAGGTGAAAGAAGAACAGCACAAAGGCATCTTGGAGAAGTTTTGATCAATGCATTAACTTTGCTGCAGCAAATTGGACTGACTCTAACCTTAGCATTAGAAGCAGCACTCAAACATGGGCTTAAGCTTGCTGCTGCAGTTGGAATTGGAGTTTTTCCACACTCTCCTGCTGCATTTGCTTGATGGAAAATTGCTTGTGATGCCATCAAATAAACAAGAAAAGTCACTGAGAAAATGGTTTTCTTGGAAGCCATGTTTTTGCTCGATTTTTTTTTTTTTTTTTTTGAGTTTAGAGTTTCTTGCAAAATTATTGTTTCATTGTACAAACTACAAAGAGTTTTGAAATATTTATAGGGTGTGGAGTTCAAATGTGAAAAGGGGAAAAGTTGGGGTGGCTATGCACTATTAGTGGGGTGGCTATGCACTATTAGTGGGGTGGTTGAAGGCAGCAACGTGGAGGTTTATGAAGATTAGTGCTCTAGTTTTTTCTTGAAATCATATGATTACTATGCTTTGTTTTGATGACTCATGATTGCAATATACTTTCATATTTTGTATTTTTTAGTAGGAAAAATTGCAAAAATCATCCGAAGAAATTCCTAGCTTCCGATCGAGGAGTAGGTACAAGAACTCGAGCAAAATGCACGAAAAATGATACAATTTCGTTATTTACACTAAAAAATTGTACCAAATTTATACTTCTATCCAATTTCGTTTGATATTTAAGCCAAAAGTATATATGTGTACATCATCCAATGTGACACGTGTATATTTTTTGTTAAAAAAAGTAAATAGAATTAAAAAAAAAAAGAACCAATTTAGTGTATATTTTTAATGTGAGTGACGAAATTGCATTATTTTTAATATGAGTGATAAAATTGTTTTTCAATACTATGCGAAGGACGCAATTTTTCCTAAATAAAATTTATATTCGTAGTACAATTAGAAGTAAAAATACGATAAACACTCAGGAACTATTATCTTACCTCATATTAATTTTTTGTAGTTTTAAATGCAATACTTATCATTTGCTTCTTAATTAATTTAAGATAAAATATTAGTCTCGTCTGTAAATTCCTGTCAAATAATTGAATGAAACGATATATTCCATTTCTATTTTAAAACTATAGTTTTTATACAATACACTAAAACGGTGTTCTAATTGAATTTATTGATTCATTATTTGACTAGAATGAATAAAATGAACTAGTTTATTTCAAATTAAAAAGTCAAGACATTAAATATTTACAATTGAAACTACATGCTTTACTATACTTTAACCTAGCTAAAATCAGACATTTGCATGGATAATTAAATTAACATTCATCTCCTTTTAACTTAAATGTCAATAAACTTCAAGAACTCAAAAACCTTTTAGTACTCTTAACACTGACTACCTTAAAACTTGCTAAAAAATTAATTAACAATCCACAAGAAACTCACACCAAAAACTTCTTCCAAGTGCATCCACTTGATGTTTACTATGGCTTAAAAATTTGGACAACTGTTCCAGAATCTTGTAGATGAAAATGGAACGAAGCCCAGGCCATACACCTGTTCAAGCCCTTTTCTTGATTGCCTGCAACTCTACCTCATTTATGGAGCAAAATACTCAATTTTGGTTTTTTTTAGAAATATCTATATTCTATCTTTATACACATATTTTGAGGTGGCTTTTTCATTCGGAAATAAGCCTTTATTCATTTTTATCATATTTTTAATTTTGTAATAACCGAAGATTGTTTGCATTGTTGTTATTATTGTGGAATTGATTTACACAAAAACTCTTGTCAAAGCAATTCATATATAAGAAGATGTGGTTCATATATGAAATAAAAAATTAATTTTTCGCTCATTAAAATTGCGATTAATTAACTGTCATTGCAGAATGCATCCATTTCATACAGGAGACTAGTTGATTGATTTATATATATATAGATATATAAGTAAAAACTCATAAGAAAACAAACCATTTTAGACCTACAATAGAAGGAACTCAGTTTTATACCTAATCAAGAGCAATTAAGGATGATTTTATAGCTACCAATTAACTCCCCACTTTTGTCATTGCTTTTGATAAAAACTATAGATTCTCATGCTTTCTTGACCTATTGGATTTTTTTGTTCATATATCTTCAAGAAGAAGGAAAATGGTGTATATAATTGATTGGAGTATGGAAGTTAACAAGAAAAGAAGAAAAAAACATGCATCTATGTTACGTTGTTGATAGGGAAACTAACAAAGGAATTGATTCAATTCTTTAAGATTTGCAAACATCATGCATGGCCATAAAAAAAATAGAAATTCTTGAATTCAAGAAATTAATTATTGAAAACCAACAAATAATTAAGAACAGATGTTAATGCTTCTTGACCTACTTGTTCTAAACAAAAAACTATCAAAATGAAAGTGACACACAGACACTTTCAAAAGCTCAAATTAATTAATCTTCAAAAGGAAGATAAAAAAAAAAAATCAATTCTCTTAGTCTCTCAATGGAATGTTCACACCCTCAACCATGTTGAAGAAATTCTAGCAAACTTTTGGTTTACTCTCCATCACAAACTTTTTCCAAGCTTGAGTAATTTCTCTTTGTGTCTCAATATCTGATTTCTTCAGCATTGTGCCATTCTTGATCTTCTTCTCCTCACCATTATCCAAAATCTTGGAACTCAACCGAGCAGGAAGTGCATCTAACTCATTCAGAACCTTAACAATATCAAGAACAAGGCGTTCTGCTAAGGTGCGAGAGAAATCTTCCCTTATTACAACACGAAGAACTGTGATATGTTGTGCATCAGCCGGCATAGTGTATGCTGGCACAATCCATCCAAACCTACGAAGCATATCTGAGACTTCGAATTCGTTGTGCATGCTGTTGTCTTTAAGAGAGAATGCCACTAAAGGAACTCCTACATCCTTGGATACAATGTTGAACCGACCTGTCTTTTCCAATCCTTCTTTGAGAACAAGGGCGTGCTCACGACAATTGTCCATGATATTTTGGTAGCCCTGTTGATCAAAATCCACCATTGTAAAGATTCATTGACAAAAATAAAAGATTGTGCATAAACTTTGTTTTGGGATGTTTGTGTGCACTAATTCAATAAAGGTCTCACCTCTAATCCCAAGCGAATTAGTTGATAATATTGAGCAATGACTTGACTAGAACCTGAGGAATTAATGTACAACACAATTGTTGTTAGACTTTGGTAGAAAGAAATACCCAACACTATGTGAAACCGATTTATATATAAAACATGGTTCATATATGAAAAGGATAGTGAATGGTCGTTAGACTCGTAATTCTAATTTTCTATCGTTTTTATTGTGCGTTGAAATCGCGATTAACTTCCGTTTCATATATGAACTTGATTCCCACGAGACCACCTCAAAGAAATAATATTAGACAGGATTTAATAACTTGAATTAGTTTTATTTACTCACCTTTGGAGAAATTGAGAGTGAAGGTTGGCTGATCAGCTCCAAGATAGTTTATGTGGAAGATAAGTTCTTCTGGCAAGTCTTCTTTGCTCCTCCAAATCACCCAGCCAATTCCAGCATATACAAGGCCATATTTGTGCCCACTCACATTGATGCTCTTCACTAATGGAAGTCTGAAATCCCACTCAATCTCTGGATATATGAAGGGAGCAATGAAACCACCACTGGCTGCATCAACATGTATTGGGGTGTCCCATCTGCCAAAGTTGCATGATTAGAAGAAAATTTAGTTAAATTAATATTGTACATCATGCCATTAGTATAAGTTTGAAAAAGAAGGCTAGTTAAATTTGTTTGCAATTACCCAGTTTGCTTGTTTTTCTCCATTAAAAGATCATTCAAGAGTTTGACATCTTCAAATTCTCCATTGAGTGTTGAACCCAAAATGGCAGCGACACAAATAGTATTTTCATCCACCAATTCAACTGCTTTGACAGGGTCCATCACATAGTAACCTTCCCTCAACTTCACTTCTTTCAGCTCAACTTCAAAGTAGTTTGCAAATTTCTCCCAACAAACCTACATATAAAGAATTATATATATGGCATGTAAGAAGATTTTTGCATCTCAATCAGCCAAATTAATTTCTGCCATAATCAGTTGTCTCAAACAATACTTTAATGGGAATTCAAAGCCATGAAATTCAATGAACTTTCTTGACTATTTTACATTTTAACAACATTGATAAATCACTCTTGACCAATATTAATTGAAGTAGCCTTTTTCTCTTGGTAAATTTGTCAATTTCACATCCAATTATCCAACATTTCTATCTTTACTAGGATGCTTTATTGGCAATATTAGCAATTGCTAATTTATGTCTTGGTAAAAAGTTAATGCACGAATTTAGTTAACTATAATTACTATGTTAGACAATCACAACAACAACTAAGCCACAAGCTCTATAAAACAAGCAGTTTCACGCTGGCTGCGAAACTAACGCAACCTTATCAAAAATCTTCGAAAAAATCTCATACCTGAACATTGGCACCAGTAACAATATTGGGCTTGTCACAAGGTTTGCCTTCTGCTCTTCTTTTGTTCTGCCACTTTCTCTTGAAGGCAAGGCCTGCTAGCATTATGGCTTCTGATGACCCAACGGTTCCAACTCCAACAGCTGCCTCTGACTCTCCCAATGGTGCATTAAACAAATGTGCAATCATGTTTACACAACGATTCTGTATGCAAGATTAATTTAAGAATTAGATCAAAAACAAAATTTTGATTAAAAAAAATTAATGTATTTTAGTACTTAATTTT
Source organism: Ophiorrhiza pumila (assembly GCA_016586305.1). NCBI lineage: Eukaryota > Viridiplantae > Streptophyta > Magnoliopsida > Gentianales > Rubiaceae > Ophiorrhiza > Ophiorrhiza pumila. The sequence goes on from BLIW01000011.1 coordinate 5,600,119, forward strand.
CTATTTATTTCATGCCAATCTCTTAACAGAAAAATATTGTAAAATATAATAGTTATGAATAGTCATTGAACTTCTTGCGATTAGCGATACATTTATGCAAAAACTTCTATCCAATACATACAATCTACAAAATAATTTGATTTATGAACAACATTATTGGGGAAAAAGTATTTGCCTCTCGACAATGATGATCATGATTTTAATAATTAAGGCTCCGCTTGGATGAGGTTTTTTTTTTGTTTTATTTTTATTTATAAAATGATTTTTTCGGATTTTGTTATGGGAAATGAATATTTATAAAATGATTAGATGTGTTTGGATAGATAAATTTTGTTAATTTATTGAAAATTATGTATAGAAGAAATGATTAGAATAATATTTTTTAAATGATGTGGGCCCCACTTGAATACTAATTTCAAATTTTTTTTACCTATTTCACGTTAATAATTATTTTTTTATAAAAGTTGAGCCCCACTTAAATGTTATTTCAAAGACAACCTGCCAAATTACCGTTTGGCAGTTGACATTTCATTTACAAATGATTAACTGTTTTGTTTTTTATATTTTTTTCCAGTAGATGTTACTGTTCAATTTAATTGGTTTTGTAAATGCAAATAAATATAAAAGTATTGTCCAAACAAAGTAGTTTGAATTGTATGGCAACTAAGAAAATCTTCTTATTTTTATGCAGCTCAAAGAGGAAAAAAAAACTAAGTTGAAGATCAAATTTGGCATTCTTAAAAGAGTTTATTAGAAAGATGGCACAGAATAATTTTCTTTTCCTAAGTCTCAATTTTTCTTTTGAATAAAGGGTTTCAACCATTGACCAATACTTTTCACATTCACACACAAATTAATACGCTCAAACAACAAACTTATATACTTGTCAAAAGTGCCACCATGCACACACACAGTTCACATAATAACAAATACTATGAACACTGATCATATGCAATGTTTGTGTGAATTACGAATCAAGCACTAAAAAATCTTAAGTTTAAGAAAGGAGAAAAGAAGATCATCATTCATGCCTGAAGCTCAGTGGTGACAGGGTATTCATCCATGTCAACATAGTTCTTGTTAATGGCATCCATCATCAACTTATCACATTCTGGTTCCATCCATGTAGTCACAAAAGAAGCCAAGTTTAGTCTAGGATTCCCATCAAGCATCAACTCATCATTGATAATTTGGTATGCTGCTTCCTTTGGAATTGAATTTTCCGGCATCTTGAACCTACACACACCACAACATATATAATATATATATATATATATATATATATATATATCCATATCAAACACTGTCTTTACAATATTAAATCGTCACAAAGTACAGAAAACAAAGTAAATGACTGAGATCCCATTATGCTCATTCCATTAAACACTAAAAAACTTCATCAAACCAGTACAAATTTTCAGACTAATTAATTACCTTGGAAGTGAAGCGCGAACATAGCGAGAGGCAAATGTTGAATGAATAGAAACATCAGATTCAGAAGCAGTTTTTGAGAGAACCATGGTTGTTGTTGATGATAAAGAATAAAAGTATACTAATAAGAGGGACTTTTGCTAATGCAAAGAAACGATGAACTATGAAGAAGAACTTGATGAATGGGAAGAGCTGAGAAGATTGTCATGGTATTTATAAGTGTGCAAAAAAAGGGTTCAACTTTTCTTGCAAGAAATCAATGGAATCATTAATGGAAATTTCGACATGCAAAGGTTTTTACTAGAATATTTCCTACATGGGAACGTTGAAGGTTTATGGTAAGAGCGTTTTCCATGTTCGTAGTTTGAGTTGTTTTTTTGGACTGTCCGAAGAAGAGGAAAAGGGAAAAATTGAATTACCGAAACCATGTCATAGTCAAAAAGAAAGACAATAGACTCTTTCTTTTTTACCAAACCGCGGCATGTAATGTAACTCAATATAATGGAGGAAGTCTAGTCAACTAATTGGAAACAAAAGTTTATTAATATTATATAAAACCTTAATTTGTGGAATTCGCATATTTATAATCTTAAATTGAAGTTGCAAAAATCAGTAAAAAAAAATCACAACAACTCTTATGAAACAGATTTATATATAAACCGTCAATTAGTAAACATTGAAATTGTTATTCTAATTTTCTACTGCTTTTATTGTATGTTGAAATCGCGATTAACACTCGTTTCATATATGAACCCTCTTCATAGGAGACTTAGTGAAAAAAATTAAGTTAAAAAAATTAAAAGGTTAAGAATTTTTTTTATTAAATTGCTCGTCAAAAAAGGGAAAGTGAAATATAGATGTTTCTCGAAGGAAATGAAGAAAAGTTATGTGTATAAATAGAATTTGATTGGCGAAGCATGATTCATGTAGTCGATCCTAAATATATAATATAGGATAAATACTTAGTTGTTATTGTATATTAAAAAAGATTGGTTCATTGTAGTTGTAAGAATTATATTCTTATTCATAATTGTTTATTGTACCCTATTAAAACCATCAAAATAACTTGTTATTGTCTATTGATTTTTGATTACTCACTCACATAACCTTGAATATACATATAATAAAAATTATAAGGTAAGTAACTTCAATGATTTCTTTAACTTAAGAGTAAGTTTTATTTTGGTACTTTTAACTTCAGTTTTGTCAAATAAATGGATTTCAATTCATTTTCATCTATAGGACAAGTAACATAGTTTGTCATATAATATTATTTAATAATATAAACGATACTATTTAGTGTCATATGAAAAATAATGTCATTTGTCATGTTGAAAAAAAATTGAATTAAGAATTATTTATGTGATAAAATATAACTTGACAGATTAAAATGAATCTTTTTTAAGATTTGAAACTGAAACAATACTAGAATCAAATTAAGAAACTATTATATATATAAGTTATGAAACGTAGTCTCGTTTTGTGGACTTTTGAAAATTAGAAATTAATATTTTCATCAAATTAAGTAAACATGTTTCTAGATTATAAAACATTGGGTCATTTTGTCTTAACAAAACCAGCATCCAAGATTTCTTGGTGCATGAATGGAATAAGCCTTAGTCAACCACCAACCATTCATTTCTTTTCGATATTTCAACTAAGAAAATTAAAAACTCGAAAATTTTCTTGTGGGGGCTTTAATTAATTAATTAAGTTGAATTTTTGTGCTTGAATGTTCGCTTAAGATGGAGTCAACTCATTTGAAGATCTCTTACTTACACAACCAAAATAATATTGTTAGTTTGAATATAAATATCCAGGACTAAGTCATTAATTATTATGAACTTAATAATGTTGATTTGAATAAGGGCATTCCAAAATATACGGTTTAAAATTTTAAAAGAAGTCATTATTATTGACTTAATAATGTAAGAATTGGAACAAACTGTGTGGATTAAAGAGGGTCATGAGGGTCCAAGAAATTTGGAGTACTGTGAATGAACAACATTATACAGAAATAATATTACATAAGACTTTACACAATGTCCTCCCTATAAAACAAAAAAAAGGTTGAGATCAGATCATCTATACAAAATTATCTCTATCCTATTCTGTCAAATGTCCAAAACGACGTAGTTTAACTAAAATTAAAGACTAAAAGCATAAATATCACTAAAATTATTTTACAATTATTAGACCATAACCAAGGAATGAGTGAACTCTACGACGTAATTTAATTTTGAACATGATATGACATAGATAATCTTGGACAGAATATCCCACTCAAAAAAAGACCGGACTAAAAACATAAAACATTCTTAATCATAACTATCATTTTGTTCCGCAATTTTAAAAACATATATTTTGATCTCTCAATTTAGATTTGTCATATAAATGGTTCTCAACTTATTTTTCATCTATTGGACAAGTCAAAATAACACTATTTTGAATTATGAATAGTGTTACTTAACAATTGTAGTTATTTGTTAGATTGATGGAAAATAAGTTGAAAACTATTTTTATGACAAAATGTAAGTTGTGGGATCAAAATGTAACTTTTTCAAACTGAGGGACGAAAACTATACCTACTTCAAACTTGCAGGATCAATACGGTCATTTACCATTTGTTCTTGTTTTTGAAACATCATTCAAAAAAGAATCATTAAAAAAAGATATGACATATTTAAATATAAATGAAAATATGTGTATGGATATAATACAATAGCGAAATATGATCCATATAAACGACCACATATAGTAGAATAAAAACTTATTTGTTGTTATTGTATTCAAAAATGGTGAATGTTGGCAACAATGGTTTCCACAATATTTACAAAATTGACTTATGTGAGAATTTCAAAAAAAAAATCATTTCTAACCCTCTCAAGATAATACACCGCTTAAGTGTATACTAATAGTTTTTTGAGGAAACAATAATATTGTAAGGCATATAAAAGTATCAATTTCCAAATTTCCATTATCAACAATTGAAAAGGGTTGAATTACATTTGTACAAGGGTAAGAGATTAATATTATTATTAGTAACTTCTTAACTATAAATCAGTAAGAACAACACAACCCTATAATTATAGGGTAAATTATTTCAATGGTCCTTCAATTTGGAAGTTTATTTTGTTTTTTTATCAATCTTTAAAAAGTTTTATTTTTATCTCTCATGTTCCACTTTGATTTAAAATCGTCATTCGTCCATTTTTTTCACTTAAAATTCATCTTAAATAAATATTTAACACATATATGACAAACAGAGGTCCCTCGCATTGTTTAATGTATATCGTGTTGGTAAGTGAGACGGATGCAAAAAACGGGCCAAAAATGGCCAATTTAAACACGTTTTTAAAACTTTTTATTTTTTTCCGAAACACATGTGTTATAACCCATTAAAATTGTAAATTTTTTAAAATTATCACTATCCATTTTTTTCACACCGTTCACTAGATATTATGTTGGCAAGTGAGAAGGTTGTAAAAAATGGCATTAAAACGGCCAACTTATAGATATCATGTTGGCAAGTGAGACAGGTGCAAAAAAGGCACAAAAACAGCCAACTTAGGCACATTTTTAAGTATTTTTATTTTTCCTCAAAACACGTGCGTTCGTTAAAATTGTCAATTTTTTAAAATTTCTCACTATCCATTTTTTCAAATCGTTCACTAGATATCATGTTGGCAAGTGAGACATGTGTGCAAAAAACGGTACGAAAATGGCCAACTTAGATACGTTTTTGAAACTTTTTATTTTTTCCCAAAAAACGTGTGTTATAACCAATCAAAATTTCTAATTTTTAAAAAATTTTAAAAATCCATTTTTCACACCATTCATAAGATATTTTGTTGGCAAGTGGGACAGATGCAAAAATCAGCACGAAAATATTCAATTTAGGCACATTTTTTTGACTTTTTATTTTCCACAAAACACTCGTGGCCCATCAAAATTTACAATTTTTTTAAATTTTGCATTGTCCATTTTTTTTCACAACATTCACTAAATGTTATGTTGGCAAGTGAGATAGATGCAAAAGACGGCACGAAAACGGCCAATTTAGGCACGTTTTTTAGACTTTTTATGTTTCCCCAAAACAAGTGTGTTATATTATTGCAAATTTTTTAAAATTTCTCACTATCAATTTTTTTCACATAGTTAACTAGATATCATGTTGTCAAGTGAGACGGGTGCAAAAAACAACACGGAAATGGCTAACTTATGCACATTTTTTAGAATATTTATTTTTTCTCAAATTACGTGTGTTATACCCAATCAAAATTGCCAATTTTTAAAAATTTCTCACTATCCAATTTTTTCACATCATTCATTAGATATCATATTGGCAAGTGAGACGGGTGCAAAAAAAATCATTAAAACGGCCAACTTAGCTACGTTTTTTAGACTTTTTATTTTTTTTCAAAACATGTGTGTTATAGTCCATCAAAATTACCAATTTTTGAAAATTTCTCATTATCAATTTTTCACACTGTTCACTAAATAATCATTTTGGCAAGTGAGACGTATGCAAAAAATCGTACAAAAATCGCAAACTTGGGCACGATTTTCAGACTGTTTATTTCTCCCCAAAACACTTGTGTTATATCCATCAAAATTGCTAAGTTTTGAAAATTTCTTAGTATACATGTTTTTCACGTTATTCACTAGATATCATATTTACAAGTGTGACGGGTTCAAAAAATAGCACGAAAATGGTCAATTTCAGCATGTTTATGGAACTTTTTTATTTTTCCTCAAAATTACCATTTTTTGAAAATTTATCACTATCCCATTTTTTCACACCATTCATTAGATATCATATTGGCAAGTGAGATGGGTACAAAAAAAATGGCACGAAAACTGCTAACTTAGACACGTTTTTGTGACTTTCTATTTTTATCCAAAACATATGTGTATACCCTATCAAAATTGTCAATTTTTTGAATATTTATCACTATCCATTTTTTCACACAATTCAAAAAATATTATTGTTTATAAGTAAGACTGGTGCAAAAAATAACACAATAATGGCCAATTTAGACACGTTTTTTAGATTTTTTATTTTTTTCCCCAAAAACACATGTGTTATAGCTCATCCAAATTGCCAATTTTTAAAAAATTATCACTGTCTATTTTTTAATACGATTCACTAGATATCATTTTGGCAAGTGAGACGGGTACAAATAAATGGAGCGAAAATAGCAAATTTAGGCACGTTTTTAAGACTTTTTATTTTTCTCCAAAACACGTGTGTTATACCTCATCAAAATTGCCATTTTTTTTAAATTTCTCACTATTGATTTTTTTATACTGTTTATCAGACATTATGTTGACAAATGAGACGGGTGAAAAAGACGGCACGAAAACAGGCAACTTAGACACGTTTTTTAAACTCTTTATTTTTTTCCCAAAACACATGTGTAACCCATCAAAATTGCCAATTTTTTTAAAATTTTCACTATCCATTTTTTTCACACCCTTCAGTAGATAGCATGGTTACAAGTTCGCGGTTGCAAACAAGGCACGAAAATGGCCAATTAGACACAGTTTTTAGACTTTTTATTTTTTGCCCAAAACTCATGTGTTAACTCATCAAAATTGCTAATTTTAGAAAATTTCTTACTATCTATTTTTTTCATACCGTTCAATAGATATTATCTAGGCAAGTGAAACAGGTGCAAAAAATAGCAATAAAACAGTCAACTTGGGCAGATTTTTGAAATTTTTATTTTTGTCTAAAACAAATGTGTAATACCCCATCAAAATTCCCAATTTTTGAAAATTTCTGACTATCTAATTTTTTTTCGCACCGTTCACTATATAACATGTTGTCAAGTGAGACGGAAAAAATGGCACTAAAATGACAAACTAAGGCACAATTTGGAAACTTTTTATTTTTTCTCAAAACACGTGTGCCATAGATCATCAAAATTGTCAATTTTTGAAAATTTTTTATTATCCTTTTTTTACACCGTTCATCAGATATCATGTTGGTAAATGAGACGGGTGCAAAAAATAGCTTTATAATGGCCAATTTAGGCACTTTTTTTACTTTTTATTTTTTCCAAAACAGATGTGTCATAACCCATCAAATTTGTCTATTTTTTGAAAATTTCTCACTATCCACTTTTTCACATTGTTCACTGGATATCATGTTGGCAAGTGAGGCTCATGCAAAAATGGCGCGAAAAAGGTCAACTTAAAAACGTTTTTTATACTTTTTATTTTTTTTTCCTAAAACACGTATTTTATAACCCATCAAAATTGCCAATTTTTGAAAATTTCTCACGATCCATTTTTTTCACACCATTCACTAGATATAATGTTGACAAGTGAGACTGGTGCAAAAAAATAGCACGAAAAAAGCCATTTAGGTAGGTTTTGGGTACTTTATTTTTGCCAAAAACACATGTGCTACAATCCATCAAAATTGACAATTTTTCAAAAATTTTCACTATCCGTTTTTTCAACTCCGTTTACTAGATATCATGTTGGTAAGTGAGAAGGGTATAAAAAATTGCACAAAAATGGTAAATTTAGGCACGTTTTTTAGATTTTTATTTCCCCCAAAACACGTGAGTTATAGCACATAAAAATTGCATATTTTTGAAAATTTCTCAGTGTACATTTTTTCACAATGTTCGTTAGATATCATATTGACAAGTAAGATGGGTGCAAAAAAAACGGCACGATAACGACCAACTAGATATCGCGTTCTTTAGACTTTTTATTTTTGCTCGAAACAAGTGTATTATAACACATTAATATTGCCAATTTTTTAAAATTTTTCACTTTCTATTTTTTTCACACCGTTCACTAGATATCATATTGGCAAATGAGACGAGTGAAAAAATGGTATGAAAATAGCCAATTTAGACACGTGTTATGGACTTTGTATTTTTTTTCCCAAAACATGTGTGTTGTATCCCATCAAAATTGCTAATTAAAAAATTTTCGCCATCCATTTTTCACTCTGTTCACTAGATATTATGTTGCAAGTGTGACGGGTGCAAATAATCCCACAAAAATGGCCAACTTAGACTTATTTTTTAAACTTTTTATTTTTGTCCAAAACACGTGTGTTATAGCTCATCAAAATTTCTAAATTTTAAATTTTTTTTACTATCCATTGTTTTCACATTGTTCACTAGATATCATGCTAGCAAGTGAGATGGATGAAAAAAATAGCACGAAAATGGTCAAATTAGGCACGTTTTAAAAACTTTTTATTTTTGCTCAAAACTCACGTGCTATAGCCCATTAGAATTGCCAATTTTTAAAAATTTCTCACTATCCGTTTTTTTTCACACCGTTCACTAGATATTATGTTGGCAAGTGAGACGGGATAAAAAACGGCACGAAAACGACCAACTTAGGCCCATTTTTTGGACTTTTTATTTTGCCAAACCACGTGTGTTATAAACCAATAAAATTGCTAATTTATTTTTAAAAATTTAATATCCATTTTTATAATGTTCACTAGATAGACGGGTGCAAAAAAAAGCACAAAAACGGCCAATTTAGGCATATTTTGTATACTTTTTATTTTTGCCCAAAACACGTATGTTATAACTAATCAAAATTGGCAATTTTTGAAAATTTCTCAATATCCATTTTTTCAAACCATTCACTAGATATTATATTCGCAAGTGAGATTAGTGAAAAAAATAACACGAGAATGGTCAATTTAGGCACATTTTTTAGACTTTTTATTTTGCTCAAAACACGTGTGTTGTATTAATTAAAATTGCCAATTTTTTAAAATTTCATCTCCATTTATTTTTTCACACTATTCACTAGATATCATGTTGGCAAGTGAGACGGGTACAAAAATAGCATGAAAACGGCCAATTTAGAAATATTTTTTAGACTTTTTATTTTTGCCGAAAACGAGTGTTATAACCCATCAAAATTGCCAATGTTTGAAAATTTCTCACTATCCACTGTTTTCACACCAATCACTAGATATCATGCTGGCAAGTGAGACAAGTGTAAAAAAATGGTAAAAAAAAGGGTTAATTACAAAAAACCTCCCTGTACTTTGACGATATTATAAGTTACCTCCCTAACATTTAAAAACCTATTATTTAACTCCTTGTACTTTGGGTTTTTTTGAAAAATGGATGGAAATAGAAACGTTAACGGAGCGTGAATCACACGCACGATTGGAAACTGAAAAGGTACGCTTTTAACTTAATAAAATGAGCAAAAAGACGAAAATAACATCAATTTGTGATATAAACAACAAAATCACCTAAATACATCTTCTTCTTCTTCCTACATAATTACCCAAAATCCTATCCAAAACTCAAAGTCAATTCCTGAAATCTCTCTTCCTCAGCTCATCTTATGAGCGGCAAACTGAAGACCTCGGAGCATTGCTACTGCCGGAAAAAAGAGTAGCCACAAACAACTCGAAAAAATGGTGGAATCTCCTCACGGCTTCATCGTTCATACGATGGCGACATGTTGTCCACCGATCTGGGTCCAAACAGATTGGGTGGACTCCGATCTGGGCTCATGACTTCGATCTTCTGGCCAACTCGTGGTTGCAGTTGATCGAGGAGGGGACAGAGCCGAATCAATTGCCGGATGAAGCTCAAGGATATTCTGCAAAAAAGTTCCAGATTTGAGTTGATATATCCCATCTATTACCTTGAAATTGAATCAATTTGGTATTTGCTAATTTGCTCTAATCTCAGTCCTATGTTGTGTTTGTAAATGCTGAATGTGGGCTGTTAAGAATTGGAAAATACGTACAATCTGGTGATTTAAGGATTAGTTGCTTAGATTGCTCTATTTTTGAATATTGCTTGATTGTGGCAATAGTAAGAACACTTGTACACAGCTGTATACTTACTGTCTGGAAAACCACCGGTTGCTATGGACAATTACCTTGGTGGTGGGTGGGTGGTTGTTTGTTGGATATTGATCAGTTGATGTTCAGCAGCCTTGCTGGTTCAGTTGATGTTGGCCACGATTGGTTGAAGCTAGGAATGTAACAATTTTGTCTTTATTGATGATGTATTTCTTAAGCTGTGTATATCCTGTTAATGGAAGTTTTACTATTAGCTTCCATTACAGTTGAAAGACCTCAAACTCCAGATTCTGGACCCAGGCGAATATGGAAAATATAGTCTCAAACTCCAGATTCTGTAACTGGATTGCTTTGCTAAAAAAAGAAAAAAAAAAGAAAAGGGAGTGGATCTTTAAATCCAAGGGACGGAACTTTTAGTCGTGGTGGTGGCGGCTCAAAATTAGCCATCGTTTGATTAGTTGGTCAGAGAGCTTGAGTATGGGGTAATCGTGTCTTTTCAAGTTGTCTCCGTTACACCACACTATTTCCATCCATTTTTCAAAAAAACCTAAAGTATAAGGAGGTAGATGGTAGGTTTTCATACGTTAAGGAGGTAACTTATAATATCGTCAAAGCACAGGGAGGTTTTTTGTAATTAACCCTAAAAAAAATGGCCCAATTAGGCACATTTTTTAGACTTTTTATTTTTTTCCAAACCACGTGTGTTATATTCCATTAAAATTGCCAATTTTTGAAAATTTCTCAATATCCTCTTTTTTAACACCATTCATTAGATATCATGTTTATAAGTGAGATGGGTGGAAAAAACAACACGAAAATGGCTAACTTCTGCACATTTTTTAAACTTTTAATTTGTGCTCGAAACATGTGCGTTATAACCCATCAAAATTGCCAAAATTTGAAATTTTCTTACTATCCCTTTTTTTTGACAACGCGACATGAGATTATATTTTGACAAAGACTCATGTAAAATCAATTCATATATGAGAAGTGTTTCATATATGAAACGGGCAATTAATGACCGTTGAAATCATAATTCTAAGTTCATGTCGCTTTTATTGTACGTTGAAATCGTTATTAACTCCCATTTAATATATGAACCTGCATCACATGTGACAAACTATTTTTTTTCTAAGTTTATAAAATGTGTTTAGCATGGATATGCCTCTCTAAGAAAGTTGTGTGAAAATGCAACATAATATATTATTACTAGAGTCCATTTTCACGATACAAGTTCTACGCTTTCAAATAATGTGAACAAGCACTGCTTGCTGCCTTTCCACTTTATTATCTTTTTTTTCGGCTTTGGTAAAAAAGAAGGACAAATCAGATATGAAATATATATATATATATATATATATATATATATATTATAGATGCAGCAATATGTATGAAAATTCCAAGATTAAATTATATTCTAAACGTAAAAGGAGGACAAAATGGAGTACAATTCTCCTATGATTTCCACAATGCATACTTAAGTATTTTCATTGATGTCATACTAGATGACATAAAACTTGAGATAAAAAATAAAAAAAGAAAGAAATTAACACAAATTAATTTTGCTCACATTAACACAAATTAGAGTGTTTTGCCATATAAACACAAATTAACTTTCATCTGATGGTCATAACTCAAGTGGGATTGAAATTGGTTCTTGGTTGCCAAGTTTACGTTTCTCTATAGGAAGAAAATCAAGACTAATTTTCCACGATAAACAATAAAAAAATAATAATATAAGGATAAAATCAAAATCGAGAGTAACATTGATTAAATCGAACAATCACGTATGTTAATACCAATCCAACAAATAACAGTTCCATTGCCATGAAGATAAATGTTAACAATAAGCAAGAAATATAAAAAAGAACCATGAAATTGTACAACAACTATTAAGACTTTATTATAGTATTGATTATATGAATTATATTAAAACAATGGAGAAAAAATTATATTCAATTGAATATGTACAATATTTTATTTCTTTTATATCACTAAACTTTGAATTTTGTTTTCTTGACTAATTTTGATGTAACGAGTTGGTTACTCTACAAAATAGTTAACTTGAGATATAATCTGGGATTTATGAATTACATAAATCATATATTGTATATTTGTATTTATTTATTTTTTATGAAATTAATCTATTACATCAATTTTATATTATTACAATCAATTCCTTGGTGACTACATTTAGAACTATTTTGTCCGAAACTTCTATTGGCGTGACTAAAACCACTATATACAAGTTTTTTTTTTTTTTTTGAAATCAAAACCTTAATATATATAAATAGCAAAAGACGGCGCTGGACATACCCACGCATACCGTTACAAAGTACGGGAAAATTTGGAGTACAACTCCATTACATGAAGACCTAGTAAAGTGTGTAAAGGAAAAGAAAAAATCATTATTTTCGACAAGCCTGAGAATAAAACCTTTCTATCTTCCTACCTAAAATTATAGATTGCAAAAGAATAAATGTGGAGTACTTACTCCATTTACACCAAAAAATTATCTCAAAAAGTTCCTTAAATGAAACTAGCAAGGAGAGAAAATTGTGTCCGAAATTCCGCTCCCTTCCCCAATAGTTCATTCTATACAGTTTTCCTATTCCGACTTAAGAATGCAGCTTTCCAAACACGTCAGAAAGGCATTTATAAGTTTGTATATTAGAAATAGTATATTCAAATATTTGTATTTATATTTGTCTTTGACTACATTATTTGTGCAACCCATGACTAGCATTGGAAAACATTTCTTATGAAACAAATTAAGATTAAATTGGCCATTATTAAGCCAAACATTTTTTTTCTAGTTCTAGATGAATTCAGTTAGCAGAGCCGATCTGCCCATGGCATTTAAGATTTCCAAACTCAAAATATTCAAAGTCAAAGCTGGCGGTCGTACGAACACCAAAGTGGAGAAAAAAAAAATAGAAACCGTTTGCGGAGGGCCGCCAAAGGCTCAAAGGTTCAAGAGGATGCGGCGAATGTGAACGACTATTGTTTCTCATATAGAGTCAACATTAAAACGTTAGCAAATCTAATTCTATGTTCTAAAAGTCAAACAATTCAATTCAACAAACACTTGAATCCTTGTGAATTCGTTAGGTGGGGGAGAGAAACTCATCAATATTTTCTTTTCACCTGGCTTCATATGAAACCGCCTTATGCATATAACACAAATTAATCTCGATATTAATGTGAGATAAAAGTGGTACTAAATTAAAATTACAATTTTAACTGTTAATAATTTTTTGTTTCATATATGAATATACCACATCTTATATATGAATTAATTTCAAAGAAGTTTTTATGTTTCTTTTTTTTCCATAAGTTTATATTTTTAGATTTGGGTATTTATTGCATGTGGTTTTTCTTAATTATGAAGTAATTATATCATGCTAGGTTGTATTCATCTCACTAAATAGTATTTCTTGCTTTGGAGTGGAAAGATATATATAGGGTAAATTACTCTCACGATCATCAAATTATTTGAATGACATACGATTTGACAACTATTTCTTTTTTTTTTTGTTTCAATTTATTGTTTAAATAATTTTTCATTAATGAGATAAAATACTAAAGCGTTTATAAACGTTTTTTAATATATCACTATGAAGAGCAAATCAAATAAAACTACTTTTATCAAAATAGTAAACCAAACATTGCTAAATTCATATTCTAAAAATCTATATCTCAAAACCGCACTTAATTCTTTCAATTTAATATAATTGAATTGCCAATTATAATTCTTTCAATTACTTTCCACAATGCAATATTACAATACAATTCGCAATGATTATGACCGTAGCCTCCGTTACCATGACCAGATATACCTTATTTCCATTTTAACATATCGGTTCCTCGTCTTCTATAATTTGTAAATAGTAATACCAAGTGATAATTTGCATATCATCATTTCTCTGTCATTTTTTTTTTTTTTTTGACCTCATAGAAAACTCAATACTTATACTTATGTTGGAAACTAATCAACAATAATAAAAATTAGTTAAAGTCTTATTCAGAGTCAAAGCTCTTTTTTTTTAATACAATCTCTCACATGCATCCCCAAAAAATCAAAGTCTAAACCTGTGTTTTAAAACTCGGACCGGAGTGCGAACCGGTAGAGCTACTGGGTTAGGGGTAAATTAGTCGGACCGGTCGAACCGGTATCAAGAACCGGATGACGTCATAAATATATTTTAAAAAAATATATTAATTAAATATTAACATATCTCACATTTTATGTCAAAATAAAATGACCAAATTATAAAAAAAATAATATTCAATTAAATTCTTAGTTTTTCATCCATAAAAAAAATCATAGATCGTATTGTTTAACAATGCTAATAATTATTTTATTTATAATTTAATAAAATTTTATTAAAATACACGAGATATAATAAAGTATTAATTAATTTAAAATCAAATCGATCATATTAAAATAAGTTAGAAAATATAGTTCTCAATACACAATTTATTTATTTCAAAACTTAAACTTGTGAATTAAAAAATTAATGACATATCATACTTTGAATTTAATTTTGTGTTCTATAAAATAATAATTAAATAAAAAACAATAAATATTATATGATAAAATTTAAAATTCATATTTATTTAAATTGTATGAATGTGATTGATTGAAAATATTGATAAAAAACATAATTTATATATTAATTCAAAATATTGTAATATGGTAAATTGGAAGTATTTATGAAAATTAGAATTTATTAAAAATCTTAAAATATGGTAAATTTGAAGTATTTATGATAATTGAAAGATATTAAAAATTTTGAATATGGTAAATTAAAGTATTTATGACAATGGAATGTATTCAAATTTTAAAATATTAAAATATGGTAAATTAGAATTATTAATGATAATTAAATTTTTTTTTATTAAACAATATCTGAAATGGAGTATACATCTCAAGGTCCCTTCAAAAGATATTATTCGTGACCCTAATTATCCTACAAAATACATCAGAATTACAATCCATTCTGAGAACAAATCTGTAAATATTGGGAACGAAGCATGCACCTTCATGCTTATAATTTTCATAGTACTACTACTGCATTAGTATATGAGGACCATTCTCAACATTTCATCAAAATTGTAGTAACAAATTGACAAGAATCTAAGCTAAATTCAGCCCACACAAGTTACGAACCAGCTCATAAGAACAATAGAAATAAAGGGAATCAGATCGGCACATAGCGCTTCAAAACTTGTTTTCCAGAGACCGCCAACCCAACCACCATTCCACCAATGGCTCCAGCCACAGCCGCCGATCTTGGCCCCGCCGCCGCCTGGTAACGCGCACCGGTCCCTAACGCAGCCACAACGCTGTTAATGACGTCATCGGTATCCCTCACAGCCACCATTCCGCTCTCTATCCCGGCATACATCAACCCGAGAATCCCAAGCCGGTTCCCAACCCTCCGACCCGTCGAGTTGAGGATTCGATTAATCTTCAGCTTAAGCGTGTCACCAGGCTCCGCGGTCTTGACACCCTCGGCAAATCCCTTGGCGGCTCCAGTGCCGGAACCGCTGAGGTAACCGATGCCGGTATAGTAGGTGAGATTCTCACCCCAGAAGCGGCGCTGCGCTGTGCCATGGCCTCTTCTTGGAATAGAAATTCCGGCGAGGTGGGAAGTATGGTAAATTAGAAAAATGGATTAGATTTAAATGTGTAAAAAAAAAGAAGGAAAAATAGAAAACCGGGTTCTAACCGATTTTCGGTTTTCTCGGTTAAACCCGGTTTTGACCGGTTTTTTGACCACCGGTTTTTTGACATAACTCGGACCGGACACTTAGCCGGTTCGCGGTCCAACCGGTCGAACCGGCAGGTCCGGTCCGAGTTTAATAACACTGGTCTAAACATTGAGATCGGAATGCTAACTCTTTTACTACTAAACTAACCTCAATGGCTCGGTCAAAGCTATTGGATTGTTGCCCAATTAAAAAAAAAACTTCAACATAATTTTTCGTCAAAAGAAACTCATAAAATATTACATTTGAATTTAAATTTTAATAATTAAAAAAATTCTCCAACTTAAATTCTCATCTAAACATAAATTATTAATTGTATTAATTTAAATAACTATAAAATATTCTTTTTTTATAACAAAACTCAAACAAAAAAAAATTCTATCATTGTCAAACCTAAACATCTAAAGAGTGTAGTAAATGATGGTATTATGATAAGAACTAAAAGGGTATTATTTTGAAGAAGCTGGATCTTTTATCTAAGATTATCTATGTCATGTCCAAAATTAAACTATGTCGTATTATTTACTCAGTCATTTGTTAGGGCATAATAATTGTAAAGTAATTTTAGTGATATTTATGATTTTAATCCATAGTTTTAGTTAAACTAAATCGTTTTGGACATTGGAAAGATGATACCATTTGTAATTCTTAGAGCCTAGAGATGTATAATTCTTAGTATGTAGTAGGCTTCACGTAATATTAAAAATTTAAAGGGGTCTAATTAGATTTTTGATAATATTATAGGAGTCCAGTGTAATTAAACTAAGATATACAACGCATTGAAAAAGATTCTGATTCGAGTCAACAACAAATAATTTAACCATTTTCAGTCATAGAACACTCCGAAAGAAGACTCAATGGGGAGCTCAGTGGCAAGCGATCTTGTTGATTTCTTGAATTCTTCTCCAACAGCTTTTCATGCCGTTGGTAAATAATCGTTAGCTTTTTGTTTAATCCAACAAACATGGACAAAAAGAAAGAAATTTTGGAGAAAGTCCAATACAAAATTGAGCGTTTTCCAAATGTTGAATCCTTCAAGATTCTGTCTTTGAATTGAAGTTTGTGTCTTTTTATGTTTTTCTTTGTTTTAGTGATTTTCTGGTGATGGGTTTTTGTTTTTGTTGTCAGAGGAAGCTAAGAAGAGATTGAAGAGTGCTGGATATGAACAAATATTGGAGAGGGAGGATTGGGAATTAGAAGCTGGAAATAAATATTTCTTCACTAGGAATTATTCCACAATTGTTGCGTTTGCTATTGGTAAAAAGTATGATATTCTTCTTTGAAATCATTGTTTCTTTGGGAATATAAATAAATGTGTTTGTACTTACAGTTCTGTTTCACCTTGAATTTGTGGTTCTTTCGAATGACTGTGTAGAGTTCTTCTATCCCAGAGAAAAAGAATTTGTTTGTGAATTCCAATGTTAAATTTAAGTTTCTTAAGGTTGTTATGTTAATGTTCGGAAGGCTTTGTTACTTGTGTCTTTAGGGGTACTTGTTAACGTCTTGCAATAGGAAAGATTAAGAAATGCCTTTTAAGAGTTTTGTTAGTTTAGTGCTTGGCCCGACAAAGCAGTATTGCCTATTCGATTTTCTCTTGTATTGCTTTTTGTATGAGTTGAATTGATTTCTTCGGGATATGAGATTTCTTATGATATGTATGTCTGATAAGATGCCTTATTTTAGCATCTGGCTTTAGTTAGTCTTGCCAATACCAAAATGTACATAGATGTTAAATTGTGTTAGTCATGGATGGGCGGCCTAGTGGCTTCTAAGCCACAACTAGAAGACAAAGTGTTAGGTCCATTTTACTCTTGTCCTAAATTTTAGTTAAGAAACTCCATGCACGAAATGAAATCTGAGAAATAGGTAATACATTAGCCAAATAAACATGTTCACAGCTGACCTATCTATCATTGTCCTTGAGGTGCTTGGAAAAATTCTTTCAAACTATATCTACCTAAGACACAAGCTTTGGTTTATTAGTTTTTAGTACTTTCTAAATACGTTCAGACAAATGGCATGTTCTGGTCAACTTGATTTGCAGATGGGAAGATAAGTGGAGTAGAAATGCTGAATATTTGTAGTCAAAAGCTGTGACTGCTTGCTTTAATAATATGAACTAATGGTTTAAAATTTTCACAAAAGGTGTAATTGTAACTTTAAGCATCAAAGATGAAAAAATCCTTATCTATCTCGAAGGGTAGGAAGGGTATACTAGAGTTTTACATTTCAGGAATTTACATTATACTGGTTGAAAACAGTTAAATTGCAGTTTAGGGATTGCGTGGTTTTATTATTAGGAAAGACTACCAAGTTTGCATCTTATTCCAGCTTATTCGGTGGTGACTGAAAATTTATATATGTCTTATATGTATTTATCTACTTGCCTCTGCAGGTTTATGAGGGAAATTCTATGCGGGTGTTACAAGGAACTTTTTTCTGCATTATTCTCATTGTTTAAATCTTGTGTGGAGTTGATTAGAATATTTGCTTGGTGTTGGTGGTTGGTAGCTAATGTGAGTATATGTGGTTCTAAATTTAATTTGACTGGATTTATGTAGATATGTAGCTGGAAATGGATTTCATATTGTCGGTGCTCATACTGATAGCCCGTGTCTGAAATTAAAGCCTGCTTCAAAGGTAATCTTTTCCATCTTCCAGTAACCTTTATACTATGTAGGAAGACATTCATATTAAAACTTCAAGTTCTGATGGCTTTAGGTTTCTAAGTGTGGTTATTTGGAAGTTGGTGTCCAAACATATGGAGGTGGTTTGTGGCATACATGGTTTGACCGTGATTTAACTGTTGCGGGAAGGTTGATAATAAGAGAAGAGAAAGATGGTTCCATGTCCTACTCGCATCGCCTTGTTAGAATTAAGGAGCCAATAATGCGGATTCCAACCTTGGCAATTCACTTGGACAGGTAGTCTTAGTAGGGCATTCAAATAGATGTTGGATATTCTCGCTTGAGTTCTGATACTACACTTGGTGCATTACTGGAATATTTATTCCATTTTAATTTGTTGGGCAGAGGTGTTAATGATGGATTCAAGGTGAACACACAGAGTCATCTTGTTCCGGTGTTGGCTACCGCAATAAAGGTATGTATTTCATACATGCTGTTGTGTTGTCCATTTTCAAATTTCTACTTTAAAGTGTCCAGTGAACAAGTATGCTGAAAACTTGGCTCATTTTAATTCAAAAATAGTTGAATCCTTAATCTAAGTTTTTAAATTGACTTTATTATGTTAGAATGTGCTTTTTTTTTGTTTGTTACAAAGTATTTTTAAACATTTTAGTCTGCAGAAAATGTTGCAATTCAGTACATGTCTCATCAATTGGTTTAGAATTTTCTGGTTGTCTTGAACTTTCCCTGCGTATTTGAAACCTTTCCTTGGGGTTGGGGTGAGTTCCTAGGAGATCTGGCTTGGGAGTCAGAGGATTCCTTCTTTACCTAGCTTTTGATCCCAAATTACTATTCATGCTTTTGGCTGGAACAACATTTCTAGGATTTTCTACCTTTTTACACAATAAACATATAAGAATATTTTCTGAAGCAGTTTGAATTGAATCATTTTTTCTTCCCAGCTGATCTTCATCAATACATTGGACATTGACTGACCCTCAATATCTTCAATGGAAGAGAATGGGGTGGAAGGAGTGAAAATTAAGCGTCCACAAAGGATTGCCTAACTTATTCCCTTGTGACCCACAATTTGTGGGCATGTTTCATTTACTTCATCCTGAAATTCTATTCTGTCATGCATTACAGTTCATAAAGAGCTAGGCAACCAGAATGCATAAAATACTCGTGAAAACTTGAGAAGACAGGAATATCTGTTTCCCAACTGCAATTGTTTTCTTTCAAAAGTGAATAGTGATTAGCTTTTTGACTTAGTAGAATTCTATGTTCTTTCATTTAGATACTGTACTAGAATATGAGGACAAATGGCAAACAGAAGATTGTCTATGACAATGACATATTATCTCTTCCTGGTTACAAATTAACTCTTCATCTGATGTTACTACAGGCAGAACTTTGTAAAGATGCTGCTGAGAATGGTTCAGTTGATAGTGGAATTCCAACTGATGGAAAGAAGTCCAGTGGAAAGCATCACTCTGTTCTATTACAGGTGAGCACAGCATTCATTTCTCTCAAACCTTCATTTCCCGTTTCCTTTCTCTTCCAAAAATTTTCATTATTCTCTCTCAAAGATTTGCTTATCACTTCTATATTTTGATTCACGATTCCTTGTCTTTTTTCCCTTTTTTTTGGTTGCTTAGCTTCTTGCCAATCAAGTTGGCTGTGGACCAGAGGATATATGTGATTTTGAGCTGCAAGCATGTGATACTCAACCAAGCATTATTGCTGGCGCTGCAAAGGAGTTTGTTTTTTCTGGAAGGCTAGATAATCTTTGCATGTCATTCTGCTCTTTAAAGGTATGAATGTTTCATCAATCATACAAAATGTATTTGGTTAAACCGTTGAAGATCATTACGGTGAATGAAAACTTCCAAGAGAACCTACTTGACCTCTGAAATTCATCCAGCTTTTATGTCTGTTAATGCAAGTACATGTTTGCTCTCATAACTCTTCCAAGATATATGATTGTAGACATGGCCATCAGTCCGGTTCTGGAACCGGAACCGGGGGCCCCACCAAACTGGAACCGTGGCTGAGCCGTCTATTGACGGTTCGGTTACGGTTCCTAATATTTTGGAACCGGAACCGGCCCAAAAAAAAACATAATTTTTTTATTTTCATTTTTATAATTCTATAAATATTTCTATTCCTTTTCATTTTCATCACATAATTCTTTTTCTAATATTATTTCTTACTTTTCTAATCTTTATGTTCTAGGTTTTAGTGTTTATAGTTTAGGGTTTAGGGTTAGGTTTAGGCCCTTTAGGGTATCAACTATTTTAATTAATTATTCTAATTATATTATTATATTACACTAATATACTATTTGAATTCCAATTAATAGTTCAATCATTCTTTCAATACTCTTATCATTTATATATTCTTCTTTCTCACTTATCTAATCCTTCACAATTCTATGTTTCTAAAACCTCCATATATTAGTTCAATTTCAATTATTAATTCAATTATCTTATGTATCAACTTAATTTTCTAATTTATATTAACCTAATTTTATTATTATATTATGCTAATATACTATTTGAATTCCAATTAATAGTTCGATCATTTTCTCAATACTCTTATTCTTTCTATATCGTTCTTTCTCACTTATCTAATATTCATAATTCTATTATTCTAAAAAATCTATATATTAGTTCAATTTTAACTACTATTCTATGTTATTATATTATACTAGTGGAATTCTAATTAATAATTCAATTATTCATATTATTTTTATATCTTTGAATCTCACTTATCTAATTCTTCCTAGTTCTATTCTCTAAAAACTATATATTAAGTTCAATTGTAACTATTATTATTTTAATTATATTATTATGTTGTATTATTTGAGTTTCAATTAATAGTTTAATCATTATTTCAATAGAAATCAAATTTAAAAGTGGGATTAAAATCGAAATTCGAAACTAAAAATCGAAATAAAAACCGGAATAGGAACAAAATCGCAACCAAAATCGGAACAAAACCGGAACCGGAACCACCGGTTTCGGTTCCATTGGCCACGGAACCGTGGCCATGTCTATATGATTGTACACCAATAACAACAACTAAGCCTTTATCCTACTTTGCGGGGTCGGCTACAAGATATATGATTGTACGCAATAGTTTTTTGAGAAACTGCTAACTCACTTCTTGTCCTCAACATTTTAATCCCATATAAGGGACAAAGTATGTGAATAGATTGGATATGGAAATATATATAAGTTTTTCTCGCTCTGTCATTCAAGAATGTTTTGTTCCGATAGGAAACAATCATGAGTAAGATTTTTTTTTTTTGTGATAGTAATTCGTGACAATTTATGTGCTATATTGATATTAGAACCTAGAAGTATTCCATCCAAATATTTTGTCAAAAAGGGATGGCAGGATGATTGATAGTCTTGGGGAAATTATACTCTGTTATGTCATTATTGAACATTTGGAGTTTCTTTGATTTAAAAGTAATACATGTCTACATGTACATGTGCTAAAATTGTGAATGTGACCAATTGTTTATTTACAATCCCAGAAAGAAAGGTAGTAATATATTGCTATCGTTTAATGTATCAAAATTGTTCTTCAGTGAACATTCCTCTCCTTAATATTTCCAACTTTATGCTGGGAAACAGTCTTTACTACTTTCTTTGACCTGACCACACGTAAGAGTGGAAATTAATCAAGGAAATGGACCTTCGCATGCTAATGCCCTGTCTTGCTTTCCTTCCCTCCCATCCTCTCTCTGTTTGACTTAAGTTTCTTTGAAATTCTTTTGGAATCTGAGTAAAACTTCATGGTCAACAGGAGAACTACGGTTTGTGTACCAAATTTCTTGTGTAATTTATAACATTTCTATCACTAGCTGGTGAATTCATATTGCAATTAACTCACTTTTGTCAAAGGAGTTGTTGGTAACAGTCTCCAGCCACCAGTTAATGGCTTCATTCCCCTGCTTTTTTGCATTATTCTCTTCTCTGTAAACTTTAAACCTCCTAAATTTTGAATGTAAATCCCCCGCCCCACAAAACCAAAAAAAAAAAAAAAAAGAAAAAGAAAAGAGAAAAGAAAAAAACTTCATGCTGGGTTCAAGTTTGCACAATCTGTTCAGGTAGATTTCAAGCAAATCCGCGATAGGTTGAATGGCAAGGTTAAACATAGGGGGCATACTAAACAACTATGAGAGCTTGAAGAAAGAAAATCTTTCAGATTCTTAATGTGGTAACAAAATAGACTTAACCTTGTGAAATAAAGTAACTTGTAAAGAAATGAATAAAACTTGTATATCCTTTGGAGGATATATCACAAATGAAATATGCTCATTGCATAAAATCAAGCTATGTGAAACAAAAATGATGCAACTATACAAATTGGTATTGAAAACACACTGACCTTGCGAATGTGTATTTCTCATAACTTAATGTCAGCTTTTGGCATTTAGTTGCTGCAAGTCAGCTAATTGAAAATGCCAAATTTGGCACAAGATATCTGATATAATGTTCTAGGTCTGAGTTGTTTCTTGTTAGTTTCTAAAGATAATTCGATAGCTCATTCAAATTAAATCATTTTCCAAGAAAGGAAAGGATGTCTTAACTTTTTTGGTACATGGTGATTCATTGCATTTTACGTTGTGATTGTTAATTGCAGGCATTGATAGATGCTACCTCTTTCGAGAATTCTCTTGAGGATGAGACTGGTGTAAGGATGGTGGCCTTGTTTGATCATGAGGAAGTTGGGTCAAACTCAGCACAAGGAGCTGGATCTCCTGTCATGTTTGATGCTTTATCACGAATTACGAGTTCCTTCAGCTCAGATTCAAAGGTAAAAGTTATGCTCATTACTCATTTGTTGATTTATTTTCTATTTTCCCAAATGAATTTGAAGCAACCTGTGCCTCATTTGCTGATAGATTCGAACTCTTATAATTTTAAATTTCAGTTGTCATTAATATGATTGTAATGAAATTAATTTCTCCTTTACAGCACTGTTCATTTTGGAATTTCAGCTGTTTTAGAATTTTCATCATTTCCTCTTTTGAAATCTTCATGGTGGGCATTTTTTGTAATCACCATTGAGGTCAACGTTTAAGGATTATCCAGGGATGATTAATTTATTGAGGTACATAATGAGAATTGAGAGTTACAAACATATTAAATATTGGTGGCATGCATGTATTTGAAGGACGGGAACTTTTCCATATCTATTTTGAATACATTTGCTGTAGTGCTGACTGGTTATATTTTGTAATATGAATGCAATACAGTTACTACAGAAAGCAATCCAGAGGAGTTTCCTAGTGTCCGCTGATATGGCACATGCCTTGCATCCCAATTATATGGTATTCTTGCTTCTGCATTTATGGTGCAACTCTTGTGGGTAGATATATTTACCCTCCTTTGACGATTAATTTCTTTTCTCAGGATAAGCATGAAGAGAATCACCAACCGAAAATGCATGGTGGGCTTGTGATCAAGCACAATGCAAATCAGCGTTATGCCACAAATGCTGTCACTGCCTTTATATTCAGGGAAATAGCAGCCAAGCACAACCTACCTGTTCAGGTAACTGAGAATTTATATTTGTTAGAGGTTCAGTACGTGAAGTAGCAATTTTTAGCACTTTTTTAGTAATCCATCATTTTGTTAAAGCTTATTCATGATGGCTTCATGCTGAACGAACTTTAAAATTTTGGCATCTTTAAAATGTCCCTACTGGAGAAGCTTCTGGGAGCTTTTTAGATAAGCCTTATAGAAACCTCAATATTTTATTTACCAAACAAGGTCAGACTCACTTTAATGGACAGTAGCACATATAAGTCAAATCTCATTTGTCCAATTTTACTATCTTTAGTTCTTACAAAACACTGAAAAGTGCTTTCCACAATAAGGATTCTTTGTTCTTCAACTATCTAGTTATCAATTCTACTGACAGTTCTCAGTCAATGTTGATAGACAGTTGTAATAAAGGCAAATGTGCACTAGGCAATTTACCGGTGATATTGGGGCTGAAAATACCGTTGCTTTTTGCTGGGAGGCATATGAAAAATGTAGTGTAATCATTGTATAGCTTAAATTGTTTCTGAAGAAAACTTTCAAATGCAGGATTTTGTTGTTCGCAATGATATGCCATGTGGTTCCACCATTGGTCCTATTTTGGCAAGCGGATTGGGGATTCGAACAGTTGACGTAGGAGCTCCACAACTCTCAATGCACAGCATAAGAGAAATGTGTGCAGTCGATGATGTAAAACATTCATACGAGCACTTCAAGTCCTTCTTCCAAGAATTCTCACTTCTTGATACAAAACTTACCGTAGATGTTTAGGGAGCACTGGATGGGGATCCTAAATGGTTCTTCTATGTTCAATGTAACTTTTGAATGGATCTACGAGTGTGTTTCTTTTTCTCCTCCTTTCAAGTTCTTCATTTCCTAAAAAGAACAGAATTTGGAAAAGGGTTTCTTGCAATCTGATCCCACACTTTCCAGGGAATAATTTATCGATCTCCAGTGGCGAAATACAGCCTTTAGATGAAATGTTCCAACAATTACTAGGACTATTTAATACATTGGAGTGGACAGAACTGTTGGAATACTTTTTTTAGGTCTATCATTATAGAGAAATTATGAATTCATCACTTTTATACATGTTTTTTTCTTCATTAAGTTTATTTCTGAGAGAACTGAACTGGATTGCAACGGTCTTAAAAGGAAGATTCTCTAAGCCAAATTGAGTTTATTGTACCACTTCTAAATTTAAATGGCATTTTACATTTTTTTGGCGAAGTTTAGATTGACTAAGGTGGCAAAATGTGATCTATATAATTGAACTCATTTAGTGGGATAAATGATTAGTTGTTGTTACAGTTTGGCGAAATTACACTCCAGATATTAAAGTGTAGTTGAATTGCAGATTTCAGATTTTGAACTTAAAACTTGTAGGCCAACAGTCTTAGAATCCCAACAAAGTAAAGGCATCAAACTTAAAAGAGAATTGGCTTCTTTTCTGCTTTATTTGGATAATAGTACATATAGAATGCATGAAAATACATGTTCCCTCATAGGGCATTCATTATTGGATTATCAAAGAAACTAGCCATTTTTCTTTTCATCACTGCAATAGCTATAGCATGAATCCAAGCATCCTTCCAACTTATGCAAATCTGCAAAGAAATTAAGAAAATCCCATATCAAACATTCCATCAACATGGTGAAGGATAAAGGAACTTAATTTTTTATTAATTTGCTAAAATTTTTATCTTTCATTGCTTATCAAATTTGCAAAGTTTGGATTCTCAATGAATCAATAATCCATATATACCTGATATTGATGAGAATTTCTTGCAGTTTAAATCTGCACAAACAGAAGAACATTGAGAGAAAGCATCAAGAACAGGAGGATCCTGGTGGCACCTTCTCAAGCAATCTGCTATACATAAACTTCTCCTTGGTACAACAAGACATTCCAAATTACATTTCATACTACAGCTCAAATTTGTTTGAGAGTTTTCAGTCTTGCCTGAAACTGTGACTGATAATGCTACAAATACTAAGGAAATCCCTGCAAGTTTCATATCATTTTTGGCCATATTTTTTCTTCTTTTTTCCCTGTGTTCTTTCCTCTCTAGTTTGTGAAGCACTGACTGATAATTTATTTACAACTACCCAATAGAGAAATAAATGAGATGATCATTAATAGTTTAACTTAAATTTCAAGAATTAAATTTCATGACTTTTTTAGATGTTGACTTTAGTTTAAGAAAAAATAGTGGAGAATTGGATATGTATAGGGTCTTGAGAAAGCATTGATGAAGATTTTGTCTCTTTTTTTTAGTATCTTTAAGGAATGATTAATGATATTGAGTTTTCTTTGTGTGATTGTAACTCCACTCACATGAAGTTCTATTATTATAGGATAAATGAGCATTCAGTGCCAATAAATGAGCGATTGAGTGTTGAGATACGATTAATGTCGCGTAGAAAATCTTGTACTCTTTACTTATTATTCTTAATCTATTTGTTCCCTTCTAATATCTATATGTATAACTCTTTTGCAAATTCAAATAGTAAATAATTGAACGTTCTATACTCATTTGATTGGCGTGAAAGTAACATAATACAAAGAGAAAGATTGCCAGTAATCTAATTTGAATAATCAACAGTTTAAAGATTAGTAACATAATACGAAGAAAAAGATTGTCAGTAATCTAATTTGAATAATCACAAATTTAAGGAGTAATCTAATTTAAATAATCATAAATTTAAGGATTACTAACGAAACGTAATACAAAGAAAAAGATTATTCTAATAGATAGATAGTATAGTAGATCCACAGTTTAATTTGAATAACCAGAAATGTAAGAATTGCTAACATAATACAAAGAAAAAGAATGCCAATAATCTAATTTGAATAATCATAAATTTAAGGATTACCAACATATTACAAAGAAAAATATTGCCAGCAATCTAATTTTAAAAATCAGAAATTTAAGGATTACTAGTGTTACGTAATACAAAGAAAAAGATTGTCACTCATGTTTAATATGATGTAATTCCATTACTTATATTTAAAAAAATACTAAATTTATCATTTCATTTAATTCCGCTTGATTTTTTAAAGGAAAGTATGCTTGTGTACATCATCCGACGATTACACATGTATATATATATTTTTTAAAGAAGTGGATAAAATTAGATAAAAGACTAATCTAGTATGTATGTTTAGTGTGAGTGACAAAATTATATTATTTTAAATTTGAGTGATAAAAGAAAATTCAAAAAAAAATGGAGGAGTTTTTTGCAATTTTCCCTTTAGACTCTTTTCAGCAAGAATTCTTGTCTACTTAATATCTTTAGAATCTTACTTTGAAGCTTTGGAACAAGAAAACTAATAAGTACATTCACAAACTGCCATTGTGATCAATGCATGAATGGGACAAAAGGTTCCATGGATCTTCTATTTCACTTTCTATTTTTGTTTTAATCCATATTTCAATCTACTCTTTTTGTTTTAATTCATGTTTTAATCAGTAAATACATGACACATATTTAACACTTATGCAAAAACTCTTGTGATACCATCTCATATATGAGACATGATACGTGAATTATACGTTATACGCTAATACGCTAATTTTTTTATACGTTATATACTAATATTTGATACTTTATATTTTATACGCTAATTTTTGATACTTTATTCGCTAAAGTGAAATTCATACGCAAGTCTCATATATGAGACGGTCTCACAGGAGAATGACCCTAACACTTGTTCCTTAGCGTTCACTAATCTCTTGATAGAGTTTTTACTCAAATATACGTACGTGTATTTATAGATTGAAACATGGATTAAAATATAGAATGAAACAGAAGTTCTTGAATGCCACCTCTTGGTTTACAAACGTTCTAATTAGGCTAATTTCCCCATGAAACATTGTGAAAACACACATATACACACCTTCCAAACATTGATTAATACATTTTCAATCCCATGTTGACATTAGAAGCCATATAATATAACAAATAAACCAATTAAAGCCAATGTAATCGTTAAACTATTTAAATAGATAATTTTCAAACATTTTAAACTATTGAGTACAATGAAACATTTTGACTAAAACCAATTCCAAAAGCCCTTCATTATATCTCAAAGTTTCAAAAGTATATACTTTTATCCTTTAAATGGAATCAGCTATATGGATCACATTTCGTCACCATGTTCGATTTAACGATTTCTAATATGATTCATATTATAGAATTTGACAAAATTTTTACGTCGATCACCAACATGTCGCAACCTTCCTCATTTTCTCGAATTTAAAACCGACTACTTATAAACACAAATAGACTACTTATAACTGAGCGGAATTACTAAAAAATCAACATACACATAATAATAAGACCATCAGTTGAAGTTCCTCTTTAATGTTTGAACTTTTTAGGACAAATTTGCATTTAAGCTATTTATAACCCAATCAATATCCAGCAATGCAAATGGCTCTTTTTGCTCCTTCTTCATTCCATTGCTTACATTTGGCCCCAATGTCCTACAAAACATGCTAAAACACATAAAAAACATGCAAAAATGCTACAAGGATAATCAAAGGTTAAGTACAAACCAATCCAATAAGGTGAAATTCTTCACCTTATCACACCTCCACACTTAAACATTGCTCGTCCTCGAGCAACAAAATAAAATCATGCAAAAACATATACATACAACAAAACAGGAAGGATTGACAACTTCATATTCTCAACGATGTGTCAAATCATTTTAAGGGCTTGACAAGTGTTTGTGTACATGCTTCATAGCTCACTCGACTAAATCGACAAGTAATCACTCCATTTATCCACAAGAATCATCAAAGTGCCTTTTTGTATGCATTTAACACGTTGAGTATATTGTGTATGTGTGTGTGCAATGGGTACCACTTGGGTCTTGACTTATTCATGTCTATGCCATAGGTAAGAGATCCGACAACTAAGCTTTGTTCTACTCCTTTCCCTACAATCACCTCTTTGACCATTATGTAGATATTAAAAAGTTTACAAGATCATTGGGACTTTTATTCTTGTTATGAATGTCAGGTGGTTTTATGGCTTTTTATACCCATATTCCACCTCATATGAGTTCTCCTTCAACCTTTTGGTTATTAAAGGAGCAGTCTCACATTGGAGGGGAACTTATTCATAACAGCATACATAAAACACATAACTTAAACAATGTCAAGGGTTTTGTGGCTTTTTTTCCCATTCCAACTCATATGAATTCTCCCCTTCAACCTTTTCGGTTAGTAAGGATTAGTTCAAAAAATGGCCAAAAAAAAGGGAGGAGTTTGAAATGGAGCTTCAAGCTATCAAGCAACAGATGCAGAGTGTTAAGAGTTATGATGCTGATATGAAAAGGTTTGTGGGAGTAGTACAAGTGAAAAAACAAGTGTAACCAATTTCAATCTCGTAAATTCTTATATCAGCATATGCAGGAAACTTGTTGATAACAAGAAGTCCCTTGAAGAAACACGTGGTAATTTTGTGAAAATTTTATATTTCACATTTTTTGATAATATTTACTAAACTCCATATTCCTAATCATGATTGGGTGCAAAAAAACGCACAAAAAAGTCAAAATTAACGCGTTTTTTTTATTTTTGATAAAAAAACGTGTTATAACCCATGTAAAATAGTGATTTGGTGAAAATTTTATATTTTAATTTTTTTAATATTATTCACTAAAATGCATGATAGCAATCGGGATGGGTGCAAAAAACGGTACAAAAAAGTTAAAATCAACGCGTTTTTGAATTTTTGCCATTTTTGGTTAAAAACGTGTGTTATAACTCGTAAAAAATGGAGATTTTGTGAAAATTTATTTTTCATTTTTTGATAATATTCACAAAAATGCATATCCACAATCAGGATTGGTGCAAAAAACGGTACAAAAAAGTAAAAATCAACACATTTTTGAATTTTTGACATTTTTTGTTAAAATACGTGTGTTATAACCCATTAAAAATGGTGATTTTGTGAAAATTTAATATTTCACATTTTTTGATAATATTCACTAACTTCATGTTTATAATTAGGACGGGTGCAAAAAAAGTATAAAAAAGTCAAAATCAATGCGTTTTTGACTTTTTGTCATTTTTGGTTAAAAAAACGTGTTATTACCCATGAAAAATAGTGATTTTGTGAAAATTTTATATTTCACATTTTTTTTGATAATATTCACTAAACTTAATGTTCCTAATTACGATTGGTGCAAAAAGCGGTACAAAAAGGTCAAAATTAACGCTTTTTTAGATTGTTACTTTTGGTTAAAAATCGTGTATTATAACCCATAAAAAATGGTGATTTTGTGAAAATTTAATATTTCACAATTTTTGATAATATTCACTAAAATGCATGTTAAAAATCAGGATAAGTGCAAAAAATGGTACAGAAAAAATCAAAACTAACGAGTTTTTAAATTTTTGTCATTTTTTTATTAGAAACCGTGTGTTATAACCCATGAAAAATGGTGATGTTTTAAAAATTTATATTTCATATTTTTTTGATAATATTCACTAAATTTCATGTTCCTAATCAGGTTGGGTGCAAAATATAGTACAAAAAAATTCAAAATCAACGCATTTTTGGAGTTTTGTCATTTTTTGTTAAAAAACGTTTGTTATAACTCATTAAAAATGGTGATTTTGCAAAAATTTTATATTTCACATTTTTGGATAATATTCATTAAAATGCATGATAAAATTTTATATTAAAATGCATGCAAAAAACAATACAAAAAAATCAAAATCAATGCGTTTTTGGATTTTTGCCATTTTTGGTAAAAAACTTGTGTTACAACCCATAAAAAATGGAGATTTTGTAAAAAATTTATATTTCACTTTTTTTTTAACATATTCACTAAAATGCATATTCACAAATGGGATGGGTGCAAAAAACTGTACATAAAAAGTCAAAATCAACGCATTTTTGGATTTTTGACATTTTTGGCTAAAATCGTGTGTTATTACCCTTGAAAAATGGTGATTTTGTGAAAATTTTGTATTTCACATTTTTTGATAATAATCATTAAATTTCATGCTCTCAATCCGGATGGGTGCGAAAAACGATAAAAAAAGTCAAAATCAATGCGTTTATTTTTGTTACTTTTGAAAAAAGAAACGTGTGTTATAACCCAGGACAAATGGTGATTTTGTGAAAATTTTAAATTTTACAATGCATTTTCACAATCGGGATGGGTGCAAAAATTGGTACAAAAAATTTTAAAATCAACGCGTTTTTGAATTTTTGTCATTTTTGGTTAAAAATCATGTGTTATAACCCATGAAAAATGGTGATTTTGTGAAAATTTTGTATTTCACGTTTTTTTGATAATATTCACTAACTCCATATTCCTAATCACAATTTTGCAGATATAGCTACATTGCGAATGATTGAAGTGCAATGGTGCAGACAATCTGTGGAAGAATCAGCAAAAGAAATTGGGGATGCAACAGAGGAGATCAAAGTCCTTATCAGTCATTCATAATTGGAATCATGCACAATCAGTATGGATAAGGCTATTTGTTGCACAGCTTGTAAGTAAGGCTCCGTTTGGACAAGCTATTTTTGGATTATATAATGAAATTTTTTTTCTTGGGATTGGTTATGAGAAAAGAATATTTTGAGAGTGTTTGGAATGAATGATTTTATTTTGTTGGGATTTGTATTGAAGATTTTTTTATTAATAAAAGTTTAAAATTTAAATTTGAATTAGTATTTTATTAGTTTATTTTGAAGGGAAGTGTGTTAGGAAGAATTGTTTATTATTAAAATTTAAAATTCAAATTCAAATTCAATATTTTATTTATAAAAATTACTGTAGCAAAAATAATTACTATAGCATTGTTTTGTGTTTTAAAAATTTTGATGAAAAAGTTGAACAAAACAAACACCTCATTTTACAATTGTGAAATAAATCACAAATTTTGATGAAACCAAACAGACACTAAATTTCTTTATGAAAGTGCAATGCTATTTGTTGCTTCAGCATTCCAAAATAAAGATGGAACTGAAAAAAAAAATAGTTTAGAATACTTAATATGTGGCTAATTTGCTGTGTTTTTTTCATATGTTTGTTCTTTTTTGCAGCATCCCAGTTGTCAGATATGGAAGTGCAAATGTAATATGTATATCATATTTGTGTCCAAATTCTCGTTGTAGCTATGAGGATGTGTGAAATTTTATGAGAACAACAAAAGTATAGCATCAAACAGATAATGTATATTGTTTGTTTCTTAACAGTGCCTGTTTTTAGTTGTGTATTTTCTGAAATTGAATAAGGGATATGTCATCAATTTGTTCTTCATTTATAATGCCCTCTTCTCACGTTGATCCTTTTTCTTTTCCTTTTATTTATAGAGGATTAAATGAACTTTGTTATTGTGGAACTTGAAGCTGAAATAAAGAAGCTGTCTGGTCAGCAAAATCTCCAATGCAAAAATTAAGGTAAGCTTTCTTGTAGTTTTTTTTCCCCTACCTATATGGGTAGTTACTAAACTCTTTTTATAATGTTTAATAAAATGCAGCTCATGGATGGCACATTGCTCTTATTTTTTTGAGCTTAATTTTAAGCATTTTCATCTATCTTTAGCAATTTTAAAAGATTGTCCCGAATGTTCATCTTTGCTATCAAGTTAAGAAGGATAAATTTCTTGCTTGTGACAGGAGGAGAATAATATGTTGAAAAGTCAGAAGGATGAACTCAGTGCGAAGTTGAGGAGAACAGAGGGTCTGGTCTTGAGTGTGAAACAAGAGTTGGCGCAGTATCGCATGGGTGATGGGAGAAGCCCCTGCATCAACTTCGATGAGGAGCAAAGGTTGAACAATAAATTGAAGGTGAGTGCTGCTTCATGAGAGTTTGTTGTATTTGCCTTGAGCAACACAAAAATGTGAGAAAGATGTTGGATATTTAATATAATCCAATAATATGTTCTAATATAAGCCCAATAAATAATGAACATTTGTAATGGGCCTGAATGGGCAAGAGTCCATTAACTGGTTTTAACCCTAGTGTACTTCTATATATATGCTAGTTCGAGGCAGTATGCCAGGTATTCCAAATTAGATACCTGGGGTGTAATGCTTTAAGCAATTGCATATTCAATTGCTTGATATAGAAACTCTAACAATCTTGAAGCATTAAAAAGCATTAACAATCTGTAGCAGCGGCACTGTAGCGTATTGTAGCGGCGTCACTGTAGCATACTGTAGCTGCGGCACTGTAGCGGCACTGTAGTGTTACTGTAGCGGCGGCACTATTCATCAGGTCCAATCCTTCTAATTTTTATTTTAAAAAAATGGAAAAATATGTGCTAATTGATATGGTTAAACTTCAGTCTTTTAGTGGGTCTGATTTTAATTCTTGAAAACGAAAGACTCAGTTTGGTTTAAAATATGAAAATATTTTTTTATACTGTTTTGAGTACTTTTGCTGATACCACTGAGGATGTTGATGAATTTCAATGGAACAAAGATGCTGACTTCTACAGAGATTATATCTTGAACTGTCTTTTAGACCATCTTGCAGAAGTTTTTAGCAAGTTTAAGACTGCTAAGAAAATTTGGAACAATTTAAATACTCATTTTAAGAAGGAGGAGGAATTATCAAAACCACATCTTGTTAACAAATTCATGAATTTCAAATTCAAGGAAGATATGGAAATCACTCCTCAAGTAACTGATTTAGAAAACTTGAGATCTAAATTAACTACTGAAAACATTAATGTTTGTGATCCTTTTCTCGTTGGTGCCATTACCTATAAATTACCATCTGCATGACATTCTTTCAAAACAGAGGTGTACAGGAAGAAAGTTCAAGTGAGACTGGATGATCTTAAATGGTTCATTAGAATCGAAGATGAGAATCGAGTTAGGAATACATTGGAGACAGTTAGACAGCAACAGTTAGCTGCTAACGCGCTAATATATCCTAATAAATTTTCTAAGAAATCCAAGTCTCCTAAAAGTGAGTCTCAATAATTACGGGCCAAAAAGCCTATCTTTAAGAAAAAGAAGGGCAAGTGCCACAATTGCTGGAAATGGGTCACTTTGTAGTAGATTGTAGGCTACTAAACAGGACACTTCTGACACACCATTGGAAGCACATATGCTGGTACAAAAGACCAAACCTCAAAACTTTGTTGCTATGGTAGGCAGTAATGGAAAGGCCAGTACTTTTTCAGAATGGTGGTTCGATTCTGGGGCAACATTCCATATTTGTCAAACTTGGAACTTAGTCGATTTGCCGAAAGGGGCTAAGAATATAGGTTGCAAGTTGATTTTGAAGAAGAAACTTAATTTTAACGGATCTATAGCTCGGTATAAAGCACGTTTAGTAGCTAAGGGTTATACCCAAGTATATGGGATAGATTATTTTGATGTCTACTCCCCTATCTGTCATTTGACTACGATAAGAATTCTTCTTGCTTTGGCATCTATTGAGCACTATGTTGTGCATCAAATAGATGTAAATACAACTTTCCTAAATGGAGATCTAACTGAGGAGATCTACATGAACCAACGTGAAGGGTTTTTCATGAAAGGTTTCGAGAACAAAGTTTATAAGTTAAACAAATCTTTATATGGTCTTAAACAGGCACCTAAATTGTGGCATTAAAAGTTTGACAAGGTATTAATGAGTTTAGGATTTCGATCTAGTTATTCAGATAAATGTCTTTACTATCGTTCTATGTCAACTAAAGTTGCGCTTATTTGCTTGTACGTAGACGATATGTTAATACTTGGTTCCGATCATTCTACAGTGAGTAACATAAAAACTGAGTTAACAAACGCATTTAACATGTTCGATCTTGGTATGGTCGATACCATTCTTGGTATGAAAGTACATTTTACAGAGCAAGGTATTAGTCTTAGCCAAGCTCATTACATCGAAAAATTGCTTTCTATATAGGGATACAGTGAAAATACCATGGTTGAGATACCGTATGATTCTAATAAAAAACTGAGCCCCAATAAGGGAGTTAGGGTGAATCAATTGGCTTATTCTAAATTGATTGGTAGTCTCATGTATGCAATTACATGCACTAGACCAAACATAGCCTTTTCTGTAGGTATGCTGAGTCGTTTCACTAGTAATCCCGGCCATGAACATTAGCATGCCCTCACGCGACTTATGCGATGTTTGAAGGGTACCTCTAATCATGCACTATGTTATAGTGGCCGTCTTCATATCTTGGAAGCATTTTCTGATACTTCATGGTGCTCATCCTTAGGAGATAGTAAGTCAACCAGTGGTTATATTTTCACACTGGTTGGTGCAGCTATTACGTGAAAATTCGAAAGGCAAACTTGCATTGTTTTGTCGTCTATGGAATCAGAACTTTCTGCTCTAGCTTCCGTATGAGGAGAAGCAGAGTAGATAAGAGATCTGATCCTGGATATTCTACTAACCCGCTTAAAGATTACGTCTTTAAGTATGTTTTGTGATAATCAGGCTACAGTTTCAGTAATAAAAAACTCACTCTTTAATGGTAAGAGGAGACATGTTCGACTGAGACATGCCATGCTGACGTATCTCATAGAACATGGTATTATTACTTTGGTCGATGTGAGATCGAAGGATAATCTAGCTGATGCTCTCACAAAAGGACTGAACAAAGGTCGAATTTTCCAAATTGTGGAGGATATGGGGTTAAAGACTATATATAGAAGTCTTAACCTACATTCCTGAGGTTAAAGACTATATAGATATGTCTTAACCTACATTCATGTTAATTTTGAATCTTTCGCATCTCCCTTTTTAGCTAAGATAAGAACTTGATAATATTTCGACGATGATTATAGTTGTCAATATATCATTCCACATATGATGATATATCCTTTTTGGGTGCGTTGACTCATTCCACATATGATGAGGTGATTTTACTCACTTTGGATGTTCTATTTAGAGTGGTAGTATCATTCCATATTTAATGATGCTGCTTAACTAAATTTGGACTTGATAGCTATAACATTCCACATAGAAATATTGGAAATGGTTCTTTTGGAAAAGAAACTGTTTAGGTTTTTGTTCTTATAAAGAAACTGGACATTGATGCTTATTGGAAATGGTTCTTTTGGAAAAGAAACTATTTAGGTGTTGTTCTTATAAAGAAACTGGACATTGATGCTTATTCGAATATGGTATTGATGCATTTTGACATTGATATATATTTAATTTCAATCATTGAGATATTGTGCTAAGTTCTTCTGATTGAACTAGACACTCTATTTTGTTATACAAATGATTAAGTTCATATTTGGTAACTTATAGGAAATGATGGAAATGGAGAGCTGATTCCAACTGGAATCCTGAAGAGGATGATCTGCTTGATGGATAATTCCTCTAGAGCTATGGACTATGTGAGACTATTATTTGAATAACTGGTCCACCTACATATGCTTTGCCCATTTAGTTTGAGTTTAGAATATTTTTAAACCTCTTGTGTACGAAGTTTAGAGATTTCTAAAATTTTGAGCTTGGTAAACTTTTGTTAGTGTTTGGTTGAGTTTAGATTGTTTTCTAAAACTCATAACTGTGTTTAAAGAATTCATATTTATTGAATAATGAATCTTTTGTGCTATGAATAATTCAATCATCCGGTTTGAACATTACATTATCTATCTATTGGATTGTGCTATATGTAGAAAATAGGAGGAGATTGTTGGATATTTAATATAATCCAATAATATGTTCTAATATAAACCCAATAAATAATGAACCTTTGTAATGGGCTTGAATGAGAAAGAGTCTATTAACTGGTTTTAACTCTAGTGTACTTCTATATATATGCTAGTTGGAGGCAGCATGCTGGGTATTTCAAATTAGATACGTGGGGTGTAATGCTTCAAGCAATTGCATATTCAATTGCTTGACATAGAAACTCTAACAAAAGATGATTGAGATGATGAAGTTGATGATCGCTTTATCCAAAACAGGAAACCGAGGTAGACAGGAGTTGGTCAGTTTGTGTACCAATATACTAAAGGTCAGTAAATCAGATTTTCCTTTTGCAAAAATTAAGCCATTGGACTGGAGTTTGCCGTTTTACAATTAGTTTCTCCATATATGAGACTTAGAATCTTAATCTTACTTATTTTGATGATTAACAAACAATTATGTTTATGCTAATGGTTGAAAAAGTGTTTCAATGAAATAGATATACAAAGAAGCTAAGCATGGAGCTCTATCATATGGAGAAAGAATTGGAAGAAGCCAAGCATGGAGCTCTATCATATGGAGAAAGAATTGGAAGAAGCCAAGCATGGAGCTCTATCATATGGAGAAAGAATTAGAGGTGCAAAAGATATGAAAGTATGGTAAATTAGGTTATTTCCCCAAGCCTAAAACCTTATATTATGTAAATAGCTCAAGAATTTATTTTACTCTTTTAAGGCTCAAGTAAAAATGTTTTCAAAGTATTTTTAATCTTCAAATGATGCTCAAGTAAAAATGTTTTCAAAGTATTTTTAATCTTCAAATGATGCTGAAGAAATCTGCCAGGGTTCAGTATTTCGATCATATCTCTCTCATTTTTAATCCAAATGGAGTGATTCTGGTGCCATTGGAAAGTTAAGAGAAAGGGCTACAACTTTCATGTTTTACGGTTTTCCAAATTATTTCGGGATCATATCGAAAAATGGCTCACAAAGTTTCGAACGACCTTGGCTAAGTTTCGGCCGGCCGAACCTGTCGTCCGAACCTGTCCAGAGAAAATGTTCTTGCTGTCGAGTTTAGAACGACCCTTTCGGACGACCTACCCTTCCGAAACACCCGTCCGAAACTCATAACGGCTAGTTTTTTTAATGTCAAACATGAACGTTTTTTTGTCATCTTCTTAAGGGTTTAAATACCACCAAATGCACAAACGTTAAAAGAACTCTTCCCTTGATTCCTTGAGCTTCTAATCTGAAAACACTCTCGTTACAACTCTTGCACTTCACTTTGATTCATCAAGAAACAAAAGATCAAAATTCTTGAGCCTTCTTTGAGTTCTTCATTTCCATTCTTGAGCTATATAGTTTGAGTTGTAATTTTTATTATAGGAATCATATTGTGAGCTTCAATTTATCATTTCCACCCAAATTGTGGGTTGTTATTTCATTCTTAAACTTCTATTGTGAAGAGGTTGAAATCCTAAGTTGGAAAACTTGGGTAGTGGAAGTAAAGCACTCCAAGGGGGAGGCTTGAACCACTATAAATTGGTTTGTTGTAAAAGTGGTTCTTTTGATCTCACCACTAGAAAGGAGATCAGTTCATAGTGAAGAGGTTGAAATCCTAAGTTGGAAAACTTGGGTAGTGGATGTAGAGTGCTCCAAGGGGGAGACTTGAACCACTCTAAATCGATTGTGCCATTCCTATCTATTACTTTCAGTGTTTACTCTTATTTCCTATTGTTCATGCTATGATATAACTGCTCTTGAATTGAATTATTGATTTATTGTGTTGTTGATTCAATATTGTTGGATATCACACCTTTTGGAATTCACACTACTCACTCTTAGTTGTTGAATTTGTTTTGATTGATATAAGTAATTTTTAGAAACCTAATTCACCCCCCTTCTTAGGTTGCCTTAGACCTTACAATTGGTATCAGAGCTTGGTCTCTACTTGCTTAGACTTAACAACCTTAGAGTAAAGATTATGGCAACAAACAATGCTATGTTTATGGAGGGACACTCTATCTCTAGGCCTCTAATGTTTAATGGAACCAACTATATCAGTTAGAGAGATAGAATGGAAATCTATCTCAAATCCATTGATATTGAGATGTGGTACATTGTTGAGGAAGGACCTTATAAGGCTGAGATAACTATAGGGGATGAAACTAGAGAAAAGAAAAGGAGTGAACTCAATGAGACCGATAGGAGAAATCTCACCCTTAATGCTAAAGCCACAAATGCCTTATATAACTCACTAGATGTTAATGAATCAAGTAGAGTTAAAGGATGTAAAAATGCACATGATATTTGGAAGAAACTTAGGGAGATTCATGAGGGAACCGAAGATGTTAAGGAAGAAAAGAAATCATTGTTAGTAACACAATATGAAAGCTTTAAGATGGGTAGTTATGAGTCTATAGATGAAATGTTTTGTAGATTCAATAGCATAATCAAAGACTTGGAAAACTTAGAAAAAATCTATCCTTTAGGTGAGCAAAATAGAAAGATCTTAAATTCGTTACCTAAGGAATGGGAGTCAAAAGCCATAGCAATTGAAGAAGCTAAAAATCTGAGAGAACTACCCATAGATCAACTAATTAGTTCACTTATGTCATATGAGCTAAAGATTAAATTTAAAACTCAAAAAGAAGAAGACACTAAGGCTAGGAAGAACATAGCACTTAAAGTGTCAAAGAATGAGAATGATGATGATGAAGATAAGGAAGATATAAATGAACAAGATGATAATGATCTTGTATTTCTTACTAGAAGACTATCTAGAATGATCCAAAGTAGGAAAAACAAGTTTAACAAAGGAAGAAATTTTAGAAGCAAAGATTGGATGAAAGAAAAAGGAGAAACATCCAAAATTAACAAATGTTATGAATGTAACCAACATGGACATTTTATTGCAGATTGTCCACGAAGAAAGAAGGAGTTCAAACAAGACAAGAAAGGCAAAGGAAGAAGCTTCAAGGTCACATGGGATGATGACCAATCCGAAGAGGAAACCGAAGGAGGAGAAGAAGAAGGAGTTGCTAACATGTGCTTTATGGGATTTGAAGACCATGAGGTAAGTACTTCTTCTAGTAATGATGATAATGATGATTGTAATGATCAAGATGAACTTGAAATGTACATTGCTGAACTAGTAGATGAGTTAACGAAGACTAAAAATCAAAACAAGAAGCTTAAGGCAAAAATAGAAGAAATCACTACATGTAATCAAGAGTTAGTTATTAAGAATGATTGTATAGTAAAAGAAAACTGTACACTAAAAGTTGAAAATGAAAAACTAACAATAGATGGTAACAAGGCTAGAGAAGAGGTTAAAAAGTATGATGAAGTTAAAAAAGAACACATAGGATTAAGAAAGAGAATAGAAGACCTTAGTGATTGTTTAGCAAAATTCACACAAGGAAAGGATAACTTGGAAAAGCTTTTAGGAAATCAAAGAATGGGAAATAGTAAATATGGATTAGGATATTCACATGAGATAGGTAATCAATGCTCCACCTCCAAACTTGTGAAAGCTACTCATACATCACATAATCATGAAAAAGGAGTAGAGAATCTTAAAAATAGACCTCACCAACACTATAGGTATGGAAGGCATAACACACATAACCATAGTTATGGATATGAAAGGTATAACTTTGAACCTAGGTGTAACACTACTAGACCTTATCCTCATTATAAAACTTCACATTCCTTTAAATATCATGTAATATGCGATTATTGTTGTAAAAAGGGGCATACCTCAAGGAAATGTCTTGCAAGAATGGATGTTGAAAATGGAACAAAAACATGGATAAGAAAAGATATCAATGATGTAAGAATGTAAGTCACATGTTGATTCTTGAATGTAGATATGTTTAGAAAATACAATTTTGGATACAAAAATTTGTTTCTTGATAGTGGATGCTCAAGACTCATGATAGGAAATTCCTTATTGTTTAATATTTTTGGAAATGATGAAAAAAAAAGAAAAAAAAAATTGGAGTTGGCAATGTAGCCAATAATTATAGCAATGTGATTGAGAATGTGCTTTTGATTGATGACTTGAAATTCAACTTGATTAGCATAAGTCAAATATGTGATAAAGATTTTGATGTATTGATCAAATAAATGGTAAAATCATTCTTACCGATTCTAGGCATAACAATGTGTATACACTTCATGTATGTGATATTATGAAATAAGACATGAAATATCTTAGTATAGTATATGAAACAAATTGGTTGTGGCATAGGAGGCTAATTCATAAAAGAATAGATCACATAAATGATCTAGCAACTAAAGAACTAGTTAGAGTCTTACCTAAACAAAAATATGAAAACGACAAAATTTGTGATTCATGAAAAACAAAAGGTATGGGCAGCTTGCTCCATGATGTGAATTGGATTGATAAGAAGTTTCATTTTAGTGCATGTGTTAGATCTTTTGATATGTTTCAAGATGTAGCTTTGTGCTTTGGAAATATGTTGAATTTACAATCTGTTTTTGTATTGAAGCATGCATTGTATGATCTCTTCAAGATGATGCCTTTACAATCAAAATTTCATATCTTAAGAGGCTATGAATTGCATAATATTGTTGCACGTTTGCATTCTGGTTTTGTGGCTTTGAAAGAATGTCAATTCCTTGTTAATTTCTTTATTTTTAGGAAGCATTCTTTGAATGCTAATTTTATGGAAATATAATTGTGCATTAGTTTATATGCTTCTTGTGAATGACAAATGATAATGTGCTAGAATTCAATCATGTGCTAAACAATCACACTTGATACATCAAAGGAACAATAGAACATGGATTGTGGTACCCTAGGACTTGCATTAGTTTATTGTGTTTCATTATTGACATTTTGATATTCTTTATCCCATTCCTTCATTTGGTTAACTATTCTTGGATTTGGCTATTTTCTTTGGTGAAGATTAAATTGTGCATTAATTTCTATGGTGATTATGATATATTGTGCATATGGTACATTGTGCAAAATGGTGAAATAGTTTGTTTACAAACTTTGCAATATGGTATATTGTGCATTTCTTGGATTGTGTGGATTGTTGACAGGTGGAATAAGGCTATAAACAAAGGAAACTCTGTCAAAACTTTTCCAAAATTTATTGTACTTAACCATTTTTATGATGCCTAGCCACCCATTAGGTTGCAAGGAGTGGAAAGGTAGTCCTATGATTTGTTGATGGTTTCCTATATCATATGTTGTTGTTCAAAGGTAAAGGAAACAAGGTAAATGAAAAGACATACATTTAAAAGTTAGAAGTTAGAAGTTAGAAGATAGTAAGGGTGAGAAAAATATCACAAAAAAAAGACCATTGATTTTAATTGTTTTACTATTCTTATTTTGATTGATGTCAAAAGAGAGAAAGATACTCGAAAGGGGAGAAAAATAAACATAAGTATAAGTTATAAAA
Organism: Ophiorrhiza pumila; assembly: GCA_016586305.1. Lineage (NCBI taxonomy): Eukaryota > Viridiplantae > Streptophyta > Magnoliopsida > Gentianales > Rubiaceae > Ophiorrhiza > Ophiorrhiza pumila. Next base: position 5,642,417 of record BLIW01000011.1, read on the forward strand.
AATAAAATGAAAGAGGGAGAAAGATGTGTTGTTTGAGAAAAAGAAACACAAAAGAATGAAAGGGGGAGATAAATGTGTTATGGAATCATATTATTTTTAGCTCACTTATTTTATTGATGCCAAAAAAAAAATAAATAAATAAAAGGGGGGGAGAAAGATATTATTTTGTTGATGCCAAAGGGGAAGAAAGGTATGTTATTTTATGGTATCATGTCATTTTGTTGATGACAAAAGGGGGAGAAAGGTATTTTATGTAATTAAGTGCTGAGAATTGTTCTATAATATAAATTTCAGGGAGAGAAACAGAAAACAAAAAGAATGAAATGTTATTTTCACTTTCTTAGTTTGATGATGCCAAAAGGGGGAGAAATATATTAAAGAATGTAATTATGTAATGAAAATTAAAAGTTATAAGATGTATATGTAAAGGGAGAAAAATAACATGAAAATATAACATGAAAATAAAGTAATCATTTAGGGAGAGCATATACTTAAATGTTCATATATTTACAAAGTACACACATAGGGGGAGAAATATTCATGCATTACACTTGTTATTCACTAAATCACATAACTGGTTTATCATCATCAAAAAGGGGGAGATTGTGAGACTTAGAATCTTAATCTTACTTATTTTGATGATTAACAAACAATTATGTTTATGCTAATGGTTGAAAAAGTGTTTCAATGAAATAGATATACAAAGAAGCTAAGCATAGAGCTCTATCATATGGAGAAAGAATTGGAAGAAGCCAAGCATGGAGCTCTATCATATGGAGAAAGAATTAGAGGTGCAAAAGATATGAAAGTATGGTAAATTAGGTTATTTCCCCAAGCCTAAAACCTTATATTATGTAAATAGCTCAAGAAGTTGTTTTACTCTTTTAAGGCTCAAGTAAAAATGTTTTCAAAGTATTTTTAATCTTCAAATGATGCTCAAGTAAAAATGTTTTCAAAGTGTTTTTAATCTTCAAATGATGCTGAAGAAATCTGCCAGGGCTCAGTATTTCGATCATATCTCTCTCATTTTTAATCCAAATGGAGTGATTCCGGTGCCATTGGAAAGTTAAGAGAAAGGGCTACAATTTCATGTTTTACAGTTTTCCAAATTCTTTCGGGATCATATCGAAAAATGGCTCACAAAGTTTCAAACGACCTTGGCTAAGTTTCGGCCGGCCGAACCTGTCCAGAGAAAATGTTCTTGCTGTCGAGTTTAGGACGACCCTTTCTGACGACCTACCCTTCCGAAACACCCGTCCGAAACTCATAACGGCTAGTTTTTTTAATGTCAAACATGAACGTTTTTTTGTCATCTTCTTAAGGGTTTAAATACCACCAAATGCACAAACGTTAAAAGAACTCTTCCCTTGATTCCTTGAGCTTCTAATCTTGAAAAACACTCTCTACAACTCTTGCACTTCACTTTGATTCATCAAGAAACAAAAGATCAAAATTCTTGAGCCTTCTTTGAGTTCTTCATTTCCATTTTTGAGCTATATAGTTTGAGTTGTAATTTTTATTATAGGAATCATATTGTGAGCTTCAATTTATCATATCCACCCAAATTGTGGGTTGTTATTTCATTCTTAAACTTCTATTGTGAAGAGGTTGAAATCCTAAGTTGGGAAACTTGGGTAGTGGAAGTAAAGCACTCCAAGGGGGAGGCTTGAACCACTATAAATTGGTTTGTTGTAAAAGTGGTTCTTTTGATCTCACCACTAGAAAGGAGATCAGTTCATAGTGAAGAGGTTGAAATCCTAAGTTGGAAAACTTGGGTAGTGGATGTAGAGTGCTCCAAGGGGGAGACTTGAACCACTCTAAATCGATTGTGCCATTCCTATCTATTACTTTCAGTGTTTACTCTTATTTCCTATTGCTCATGCTATGATATAACTGCTCTTGAATTGAATTATTGATTTATTGTATTGTTGATTCAATATTGTTGGATATCACACCTTTTGGAATTCACACTACTCACTCTAAGTTGTTGAATTTGTTTTGATTGGTATAAGTAATTTTTAGAAACCTAATTCACCCCCCTCTTAGGTTGCCTTAGACCTTACACCATATCTTGCTTGAATGAAACCAGCAACCACCACAGGCAGCCGGGATAACAAGGCCAGATTTGAGGTAAGTCTCTCTGTGGCTGAGGAAGCCCTTGATCAACTCAAGAATAGTGGTCGCGTCGTTTTTCCCCCAAAATTAAAACCTACTCTTCACTAGTATAGCAATGGAGTAAGGTCGTCTCCTAAGGGAACGGTGTATTCTTTCCTTCTCCTTCAAAGCTTGCCATAAACAAATATTAGAAACAAATAAACAAAATAAGGTAATAAAGAATCTAATCAATAAGAAAGAAAATCCAGTTAAATCGTTGAATCCACACTAATTAGTAACTTGATCCTTGATGCAAATATTAAACATGAAATTTAAATAAACCAGTTATAGTTACCGGGAACGCCACTGACATAACCTCATTTCTCCTTACTTGTTGATAATTAAAAGGAATGCCTTATTAATTACTCCCTAATTAATAAATAACCCAAAAGGAATGCCTCATTAGATTTAATCCATTAACAGCATTAAGATGAGAGAAACCTGATTATGATATGCCCATATGGGCGTCATATGCCCATACCATCCCCTTATGTCCACTATCCATGAATGATAGTTTTACCACCTATTAAAACTAAATAGACAATTACACGGATCTACCGTTTTAATTGGCATTAGAATTTCCCACAAATAATTAAATATTGCGCCTTATTCAACATTCATAGGAAATTCATAAACCCTCTATCACAGTACATAAAAAGGTACTTATTTTACATGCTTATTTAAATCCAATTAAATCTCACAAGTTGTTAATCAGTGCTTCATCAATTCATTAACTGGAAAACTAATTTAGAATGAAGACATGAATAAACAAGACATAAAAGAAGTGAATAAAAATAGATTCATAATGTAATAGAAAGAAAACCTGTAATTGACAATCACTTGGAAGAAGTTATTGTTGAAGATGATCTAATCCAATCCATATTGCAAAGGGAATAGATGATGCTTGTCCAAAACTTATCCAATAAATTGTATTAACTAAAATTGCTGAAAACTGAATTCTTGAATTAAATAATGGAAATCCTATTAAATTCAAAACAAGTGACTTGAATAAAAATTATGTGAAAGCTACTAAACTTCCCTCCTTATTAAGAAAAACTAGGATGCTAACTCCTCTAAAAACTAAACTAGGATAGCATACTAACTACTCTAAAAACCCAATTATTTATAGACTTCTCCCAACAAACAATGCTAAAAATCCCTAACAGAAAATAACTCTTAACAACTCCAAAATCTCAATCTCCACAATATTAGGAGTTATGACTACAAAGCAAATATTCTTCCAAACTATCATAACCAAATCTTCCAACAAAATCTCTTTCTTGTAGTAAAAATCCTTCTTGGTAACATCTTCTCTTTCTAGTAAAAATCTTTCTTTCAAATCTTCTCAACTTCATGCATCATTTTAGCTCTTTTTTCACCATTCCATTCATCTTCCTCATAAATCTGAAAATATAACAAAACCATGAATTACCACACATGAATGCTAATAAAAAGGAATAAAATCATAACAATTAAATGTAAAATATTAACCTTATCAAATCCCCCATAGTTGGACCATGCTTGCCCCAAGTATGGTTTATTCCAACAAAACACTAAAAAATACAAAACACAAAACACTTGGACTCAACATCATAATGCCCTTAACTAAATAACTAACAAGATATAAATTGAAGCTCAACCATCTTACCACTAACCAATCCTTGTACCAGATAATGCAACATGCCCTTTTATTTAAGTTAAAAATTCAAGAATAGAATTAAGCTCACAGTTCCACTCAATAAGGGCACACCAATTAATAAAGCAATGTACATCACTCAAGCTAGGTATTATCATAAGTTTGCAAATCAGTCACATCTCCACCATAATCAAATAACCATATACATAAATCACAAAGGTCTTTTGAGTTGTAATAGGGCTAAGGTTAGAGGTAAGACAAAAGATAAATATGGCTAAAAATTTATCAAAGAAAAATGTTAAGTACAACTTATTTTCACAAAATACTTCTTACGTAGCAACACTTTCAACAACTTCTTTTCATCAACCAATACTTATTCTTACACAACAATGCTTCACTTTCTTTTTCTTCTTTTCATAAACAATACTTATTCTTCTCTTTTTTCTTTTTTTTTCTTTTTCTTTTTTTTCTAGTATATGAAATTTGAAAACTAATAAAATTTAACTTGCAAGCAAAATTTCTGCACAAATAACAACAATGTGGCTATATATTTTTTCAAGAAGCATTTAACATATTCTTTGATAAACAGGTTGAACAAGAAAGCTAAAATCAAGGTTTAATGGCTAATGTTTCTTGGGTGTTAAACAAAGAAAAGGTCTAGGCTCAAAAATGGTTCACTAGGGGTCAAATTAAAATGGTAGGAAGTGATTTAGAAAGCTGAAATTGTTTATTCTTAATTTGCCTTTATCATTTTTATGCATATGATCATTTATGGTCTCAACATGTACTTCAAAGCAAACTTTATAATACCCAATATATTTTAATCAAACTCTCACAATAAAATTTTAAAGTACCAAGAAAATGGTTCTTGTATACTTTAGGCTCAAAAACTCACTTATTGGGTAAAAGGAATAAATTCTTGCAATTTTATCATCCTAAAATACATATAGGGCAATTACATTATCCAAAACAAAGATTTCTCCCAAACTGCCCAAACATGCTTCAATCTATATCAAAATTGTTTAGAAAGTTTAGGGGCATTATGATTTATTTAAAAAAAAAATCAAGACCAACATGAAAGACCAAATAAACTATCCTAATCATACAAAAACAGAAATTAAAGTGAAATAAAAACTTAAACCTAAGCTCCCCCATACTTAAACAATACATGATCCTTCATGTATAAAACAAGATAATTAACGCACAACATAAAAGGATGACATAAAGTGAAAGAAAATATGAGATGAGTGTGAAAGAAAACTCATGGTTTAGGTGTTTAAACCCTTGAGAATTGAAATACCCTTGAGTGGTTTTCTCCAAAATCGTGATCCGTTCATGCATCCTCTTCATAGATTGTTGGAGCGTGGCAATTTGAGAAGATGGAGTTGGAGACGATGGTACCTGTGGAAGGAAGAATAGAATTTTAGATTTTGTTCTTGCCATGATGAAAAAGGAATAAAATCAATGTTCTTGAAAAACCCAAGAAGTTGCCGCACGATCTTCTGTCAGAAAACAAAGAAAATATGAGAGAACAATCTAAAGATACGAAACTAGAGATAAAACTAACCCTAGTTATTTACCGTATGTAAAGACAAAAATTACTTTTGACTGACAAAAGACTCTTTTTTTTTAATTCAAGAAAAAAAAATTTTGACGACATTTACCAACGTCACGACGTCCAAGGGTCCTGACGTCGCGACGTTACTCTCTGGAACTTCGCAAAAAATTCAAAAAAAATCGATGAAAAATCACAATTAAATCGTTCTTCTCTACGCCACGACATACGACAGTGTACGTCGTGAAGTGCATCCACGTTGCGACGTGGGATACCCGACGTCGCGACGTGGAGCAAACTTTGCTCTTAATCACGATTTTCTTCAAAAAAATTTATAAGACAACAATAAAACTCAATCTTCACTTTTTTTTACCTGCAAAGGATAAAAGAATGAAGTCAGTTATTATACTAAAAACTGAAAAAGAATGTAAACTAAATGCAAAATAAAAAAAAATGGGTTGCCTCCCATAAGCACCTTTAGTTTATTGTCTTTGGCTAGACATGAACCTCTTGTTGATCAAGTAATAGGCGTGGTATATTTCAAATGGACAGGAAGAGATGTTAACTCTAACTTGAGTTTCAAAGTCCATTTAAAAGCATCTTGCACAAAAGTATGTTGCACAAATTCTTTAACCAGGGATTCAATAACATTAACATTAAAAACAGATTCCTGGTCATTTAGGCATTTCATAGCCTTGATGAATGGGACATTAGTCTCCACTTTTTGGAATATATTCAAGAGATTTTGTGTCTCTTCTTCCTTCTGCTCTTGAGCAAACCTGCCAGGAAAAGGTGGTGTCAAAACAATTTGATGCTTAACAACTAAAGATTTGCTACTTACCTCGGGTTTATGTATCGAGTCTGATATGGGCATGTTGCATGACTCTGAAATGGTCATTTGGTCAACTTCTTCCTCGTCAAATTCACTTTCAAGCATTATAGCATTTACATTCTCCCATGTATTCACCTCCACTTGTGCTGACATTTTACCTTGATTAGCTTCTAACCTTGCTATTGCATTGGCCATTTGAGTGAGTTGCATGCCAATATTGGCAAAATTGGCCATTGTCTCTTTTTGGAATGCCATTGTCTCTTGTTGGAATTTGAGATTTTCACACGCAAGAGTTTTAAGCACATCTTCTAAACTTGACTCTGGTATGGGTGCGGGTGGTTCTAATAACTGTTGTTGTGGTGGTGAAAAGTGAAATTGATTGAAATTAGCATTTTGATATTTAGCTGAAGTATAGGTCAAATTGGAATGATTATACCAACCAAGATTGTATTGATTAGGAACTTGTTCATAATGCCATTGTGATTCCCATGTAGACATTTCATCTTGTGGAGTTGAACCTATATATGTTAGATAATCATTCATCCAACTCCCACAAGTTTGTTCCTCATTCATTTGGCAGAATGTATCTTCTCCAAACATTTGCCCATTATTGGGCATGTCAGACATCAAAGCATCCATTGTCTAGTTTTTCCTCATCTTGCGAACCTTTCAATATATGGATTGTAATTCAATAGTCCTGCAAGATTAGAAAATATCATAAACCCAAGAAAGATAAAATAAAATATTAATGAAGAAAAGAAATTACTAAAGCCGTTCCCCAGCGGCGCCAAAATTTGGTCGCGTCGTTATGCCACCAAAATTAAAACCTACTCTTCACTAGTATAGCAATGGAGTAAGGTCGTCTCCCAAGAGAACGGTGTATTCTTTCCTTCTCCTTCAAAGCTTGTCACAAACAAATATTAGAAACAAATAAACAAAATAAGGTAATAAAGAATCTAATCAATAAGAAAGAAAATCCAGTTAAATCATTGAATCCACACTAATTAGTAACTTGATCCTTGATGCAAATATTAAACATGAAATTTAAATAAACCAGTTATAGTTATCGGGAACGCCACTGACATAACCTCATTTCTCCTTACTTGTTGATAATTAAAAGGAATGCCTTATTAATTACTCTCTAATTAATAAATAACCCAAGAGGAATGCCTCATTAGATTTAATCCATTAACAGCATTAAGATGAGAGAAACCTGATTATGATATGCCCATATAGATGCCATATGCCCATACTATCCCCTTATGTCCACTATCCATGAGTGATAGTTTTACCACCTATTAAAACTAAATAGACAATTACACGGATCTACCGTTTTAATTGGCATTAGAATTTCCCACAAATAATTAAATATTGCGCCTTATTCAACATTCATAGAAAATTCATAAACCCTCTATCACAGGACATAAAAAGGTACTTATTTTACATGCTTATTTAAATCCAATTAGATCTCACAAGTTGTTAATCAGTGCTTCATCAATTCATTAACTGGAAAACTAATTTAGAATGAAGACATGAATAAACAAGACATAAAAGAAGTGAATAAAAATAGATTCATAATGTAATAGAAAGAAAACCTGTAATTGACAATCACTTGGAAGAAGTTATTGTTGAAGATGATCTAATCCAATCCATATTGCAAAGGGAATAGATAATGCTTGTCCAAAACTTATCTAATAATTGTATTAACTAAAATTGCTGAAAACTGAATTCTTGAATTAAATAATGGAAATCCTATTAAATTCAAAACAAGTGACTTGAATAAAAATTATGTGAAAGCTACTAAACTTCCCTACTTATTAAGAAAAACTAGGATGCTAACTCCTCTAAAAACTAAACTAGGATAGCATACTAACTACTCTAAAAACCCAATTATTTATAGACTTCTCCCAACAAATAATGCTAAAAATCCCTAATAGAAAATAACTCTTAACTCCAAAATCTCAATCTCCACAATATTAGGAGTTATGATTACAAAGCAAATATTCTTCCCAACCATCATAACCAAATCTTCCAACAAAATCTCTTCCTTGTAGTAAAAATCCTTCTTGGTAATATCTTCTCTTTCTAGTAAAAATCCTTCCTTCAAATCTTCTCAACTTGCTCTCAACTTCATGCATCATTTTAGCTCTTTTTTCACCATTCCATTCATCTTCCTCATAAATATGAAAATATAACAAAACCATGAATTACCACACATGAATGCTAATAAAAAGGAATAAAATCATAACAATTAAATGTAAAATATTAACCTTATCAAATAGCCTGAGTTGATTCAAGTTATACATTTTTGAATTACAAACAGTTAAATTAAAGGCTTGATTCAAGTTATACATTTTTGTTGATTCATATTGCTTGAAGAAATAAAGGGCTTGATCAAGTTATACATTTTCGGGCATTCATCTGCCGTAAGGCCCATTACACTGCCTGCTATAATGACAATTGATGAAAAGGAATTTTAACTTTGTAAAATTGTTCGATACCTACTATATTTAATTAATCAATGAAAAAAATGAGACAGTTAATGAAATAATTATTTTTACCCTATTAAAATTTCTAAATACCTAAGACACTAATTTTAACTCGAATTGTTTAATACTTACAAATTGCAACACCTAATTAAATTATAAAAAATTATAAAAAATTGTTAGCACTCGCTCACTCGCAATGATGCATGAAAGTCATTAAAAGTGTTAGACTAATTATTTCTAAATTAAGTTTTTTTTTTAAAAGAATAAGTTATAAATGTTGTAATTAAAGTTAAAACAACAAGAGAGCGAGAGTGGAAATGAGCAATAGTAAGGGGTTTGCATTTTGCCTGAGGCGGCCCAATCTTTAATTTACAAACTAGACGATTGGCGGCGGTGTAACTGTAGCCCAAGTAGGTTATTTAAAGCCCCCCAGGCCTCCCTTACATATCGACCCTACCAACATCACTCTTCTGCCGAAAGAGTCCTCAAATAGATATCTGCGAAAATCTTGATTTCTCTCCTCTTGTGTACCTTTTTAAGTTTTAGTATCGTAGAGCTAATATTTTGTGGTGTTAGTTGCATCGCTTGGAAATCAATCCAAAGGCCATGGGAAAGGTAAAATTAGCCTTATTCAATTCCTTTTATCTATCGTTTTAATTTTTGGTTAATATCGAGCAGCACTGGCAGAAATATCCAATCTCAAACTAAAGTTAAATAATTTCCCCCCTTTGTTTGTTGTTAATCTAATAACTGTTGTCAACGCCAAAGATTTCTTGTAAAAGTTTCCTCTCCCTTTCCCAGCTTTTTGACAGGCCTTGGTACTGGCGTCGTCATGATTTGTGGATTATACGGTTCAATTGTTTTTTTTTTGGTTGAATTTTTAAGATCCTTGTCAATATTTGGTTTTAATAATGAATATGAACATTTTTTTTTTGGGTTCGCAGGCGCGGCCATTTACCAATGTAAATTCATTTTCAAATTTAAATCCCCTTGTCTCCCCTTGTCAAAGATTTTATTGATGTTATAGAGGCCAATTTATTAATATAATTTTCTCCCTTTTACAGGATCCCTGTAGCCCGGTGTGCTAGGATAAGATCCAGCCATCACATTACTGCCAGTGGGGCGTGCCGCCACAGTGAAGCTTGGAAACCTCCTTTAATTTTCCCCTGGTGGTTTTGTTCTTGTTGATGTAAGTTTTAAGATTTACCTACTAGTTTTGTTGTTGTTGTTTTGTTGATCTTAATTTAATACTTAAGATTTAATCAACCTTTCAATCAAGGTTCAAAGGTAAATTAACAAAAACAACAAAGAGAAGTTGATTAAATGAAAGAAGGAGAAATTAATACACATGTTTATCAAGATACTGATATTACTGGTTTATAAAAATTCACCTTTATTATTATGAAGCAAATAAAATAAAAATTCTGCCACTTTTAAAAGCTTTGGAAATACATATAACAATAACGTGATGACTCTCTCACTAATTCAAAGAGCAAGCCCTTGGATCTTTTACAAGATTTGATTTTGGGTTCGGGGCCAAGAGTAACCAAGAACTTGCCAATACCTTCGGAAAACCCAACTCAAATCAAAATCGCCCTTTACCCAAAAACTTTTAAGATCCCATGAATTCCTTTTGCTTGGGTAAAAAGACGAAAATCTAGACAGAACATAAAAATTGTGTCAAAAGTGAAAACTTATTTAGAGAAAGAATGTCACTATTTCATTTTGCCCACTGTTGGCAATTTTCTTTTCGCATTAGGCCTTTTGAAGGATAATGGGCTTAGTGAAAACAAATAAAACGCAACTGAGCCAATTGCAGAAGATCAAAACTTTTTCAGCAGAAAACATTAGTGGAACAACAAACACAACCCACCAACCATGATTGACCAATTTGGTTCTTCCAACGATTATGTGAAGTTAGGAGCCTTTTGGCTTTCAGTTCTCTTTGTAAGAATAAAACTATCGTATATCAATAAAGAACAATAAAAAAAAATTACCAAGTATTTTTAAATTACATTCATGTGAGCAGAAATCAAATCACAATTCAATTGAAAGAGAAGTTAAGTTTTTAGAAAAAAGAAATCCAACAAACTTAAACCAACATAGAGGTAAACAAGATTTAAGCCACCAAATGTTAACTAAAAACAGTTCTAATCAAGATGTGCAAAATTTTAAGCCAAAAACATTATGATCAAGATGTACAAAATTTAAGGCGAAAAACATTCTGATAAAGATTTACAAAATTTCAGCAAAAACATTCTAATCAAGATGTACAAGCATATGTTACTAATAACATACTAGTAATTTTTTTTTATTGTTCTTTCCTGATATACGATAGTTTTTATTCTTACAAAAGAAAACTAAAAGCCAAAAGGCTCTTAATTTCACATAATCTCTACCATTCATTCATTTCAATCCTAAAAAGTAGGCGAAACCTTCTCCGTCTCACACATCTGACCCATAACCCCATTCTACCACATACATTTTGCTCTAAAATGCACTATGTATAAACTCATCACTATGTACCGTTTTTTGCATCCATCCGATTGTGAATATGCATTTCAGTCAATATAACCAAAAAATGTAAAAAAATAAATTTTTCACAACATTACCATCATTCATATTATTCATATTATTTACATTTTTCAACAATATACATATTGGCGTATAATTTTGCATATATAATATTTTTAAATTGCGTATCCACATATACTTTACATGCTTTACACATTTACATATTGTACATACTTTACATATACTTTACATATTTTCGCACACCATATATATTACACATGGTTCACAATTTTCTTGCATACTATGCATATTAGCACATACTATATATGTTATACATTTTTACACATAGTAAACAATTTTTCAACAAACTATACATTTTTATACGTACGGCACACATTCACTACATTTTCACAATACTTTCTCTGTTTAACATTTACTATAGAAAGTTAATAACTCATTATTAAATTATAATTTATTATAATTTTTCATTTTGTTTACTTAAACTTAATCAGCATCACAATTGTATTATCCCCTAATGTTATACTCAATAGATATTTATAATCACTAATAAAAATTTTTTATTCCTATACACGCAATACATTTTTACACCAACTAAAATAATTTTTCAACAAATTATAACATTTTTATTCGTACATACACAATTCACTACATTGTCATATACTTTCGTTATTTAACATGTAGTGTGAAATTTTAATAACTCATTAATAAATCATATATTATTATCAATTTTTAAGTTGTTTACTTAATCAAATCAAAATTATATTCTTTTTTAATATTGTAACTCCAATATATTTATAATCACTAATAAAGTATTTTTTTTTACAGGGCAAATCCCACCAGCGCTTGTCGCGGTGTAATATCCAGTACGAATTTAATCCCATGGCCTCTTCTCTGAAATAGAACGTCGAAATATCAATCGTTGTAGGAAATGGCTCTCAAACTCAAATACTCCTGCGCACTGAGCCTCATGCTTTGTACTCCAAGGTGAAGTTGTCCTACGACTTTTTGTCTTCGTTTTCAAAACATTGATTGGTTCCTTTCGAATTTTTGTTTCTGCGTTTATTTGTCTATCCAATTTGACTATATGGGTTTTACTTGAAATTATGCAAGAATATATTGGGGGTTGCGTAGTTCTCTTCTTTTTCATGATTTGATAATAAAGGTGTAAAAAGATTAAGAAAATGCCGTTGATTTCGTGTTATCTTAGAGTTTCTGCTGTAGGTGAGGTTTCCAGTTGCCTCCTGCTGTAAAGACGAACTAAGGTCAATTCTTTACTAAACATGTGGATGAATAATCTAAATACATCAATTTACTCTTCATTATTCTATACTTGTTAGAATCTTGCATCATCAAGACTCCTCAGTTTAACATTACAGTTTTAACTTGACAAATTAGGCAGCGTGTTGATCTAATGCCAAACACTTCTAATCGATCATGTTCCAATATTGACAATGCAATTTGTTTTGTGTATGCCTCTATGGCTTTTGGCTGTAAATTATTAGTTTCCAATCATGAAGCTTCTTCTACTTTCTCTTGCAGCATTTTCTGTCCTGTAGAAAGATGAAATGTCACATTTTACCTTTCAAATCACATGGGATGTTTAAAACTACCCAGCCACAAATTCTCTGTTCAATGAATATGACTGCAGGACATTCTGACGAGTCTGGGAAGCTGAAATTTGACCATATTATTGACAAGGCTAAACAACTTTGGGATGGTTCTCCTCAGCCGGTCAAGAGCTTCCCTTGGAATAGAGCTTTCGAAAATTTCATTCAGCTCATTCTCGACCTTGTTTTGGTAGTTATCAAATACTTGTCTATACCTGTATTTGCTATTTCTTGCATTAGTGAGATGTCCTACTGTGCACATGAGAGGAAGTTATATTTCATCTTAGTCCCATTTCTTGTTGGTGTTGCTGTCAGTGGAGTCTTGAAAATGGCAGCACAAGAAGCATCTCCATCTCTTGAGGTAATTGTTTTGGATACGGTATCTCAATTGTTCTGTATAATGGGACGAGCATGTTCAAGAATTAGATTGCAACTAGGCAGATATCTGGAAAAGAAAACCTAATGTCCCTGTTGAAAATCATGTTTGTTGTGCATTTCTTGTCCCATCCAAGTCCCAACAATGAACAGCTTTTTACCAATGTACGTGAGTGAGTGGGATAGAGGGGTTGTAAGGTAACCTCTGGCAGCTTTTGGTTCATAACATCTTAGCTCTTAAACCATTTGAGTGTTCTCTTTTCTCAACAGAAAGTGAACTAACTCAACCAAGAAGGACAGAAAATAAACTGACAGAACCTCTTATATAGGAGCTAATGTTCTACATGGAATGGATCTTTCATTCACATAATCAATGACCGGATTTGGCTACCATTTTGTATCACTTATGATTGTATTCTTCCTTAAGGCAAGTTCCTCACTAAATTATTGACAATAATGCTTGATGAATTTTCAGAATGCAGCATTCCCCTGGCATCTCATTGCCATTGCTAGTTTCTTCACGCTGCTTAAATTTTCGGGCCCATACTATCCATATTGGGGGCGTATCTTTATTCCACATTTTGCAAATGGGGCATTATTGAGGACTCTTTGGTTTGCATTCTTGTGGTATAGAAGACCTCAGAAGCCATCAGAAACCACAGAGGGTGCATATGCGCTTGGGACTACCCAACATAACCTTTGATATATATGGTGGAAAACAGTTTGACAGGTATGGACGTTCATCCTCCCAAGAAATTGTTTAATCTTGCAAAGAAAATCTGCCATCTTAAATTAGTTTTGCAAAGAATTTGTTCTCTTCATATTTAGGTTCTGGTACCTTTCAATGCTGTACATTTATGTTATCATTGCTGAGACTCTTCAATAATTTTGGGTTGCAGTTCTATTGCTCTTACGAGTTATAGTGAAGCATCAAGAGACAGGATCCTTGAGCCTTTCAACTTGCAAAGACAAATAGGTTTAAGCCTGGCTTAAGGTTTAACATATTGACTTGCCTTTGGGTCATATCTTTTTGTGTGCACCAACAATGGACAACGGGACATTGTTGTGATTGATTGGGATGGAGTATCTTGCTTTTGGAAGCATTTGTTGTTTACAAAGCCTAAGTTTTAGTTGCTGGATGAGCAGTCAAGGTTGTGTGGGAAAGTAGTTACCTTCAGCAACCGACTACTCTCGGTCTCTCACCCTTGCATTGGGAAAAAAAAAAGAAGAAAGAAAGAAACATTTGAGGCTTCAATTTTTACCTAATAATACAGTGAAGTGAATTTGTTTTGACAAAGTGGGGAGTCATGAAGCTTCTCTTTGTATTCATGACTTGTTCTTTTTCAACTTTTGTTGGGCTTATTAAGTGCATATTTTAAACTTTCCCTTGAAATGATATTTCATTTGTCATGTCACATTTGTGGTTATTTTGTCTACTTTTATTTATTTAGTTCTCATCAATGGGGAATGTCATGTCACATGTCTAGTTTTAGTTTGAAGTTTGAACCATACGTTTTATTGAGAAGGCAAACTTGTTATGCTTAAGAACTCTTCCCAGTAAAATGAATACAGTGATACGTTATACGTTATGCATTTGAGTCCAATATCAAAGTGCCAGGACCAATATCAAAGTGCCAGGACCTCAAACCAAAATGAATGCTGGTTTTTTTTTGCATTGTCCATTTTTTAGTAAAAAAAGGAGGGGTTTTCAAATTAAAGGTTTCGGGCAAAAACGTTACTTTTACCCATATAACAACATATTAGACTAACATTAGGGTGTAAAAGTTACACTCGGCCGACAAAATACCATTTTCGCCTAAAAAATGGTTGGCCATCCAAAAGATGGACGAAAACGCCTTTCGACAGTGTCATTTTGCAACTTGAGTTTTTTGCCTAAATGATTGGTTTTAATTCGAAAATAGGTTTTTTTTCCAACAAACGAGACTAAAATCGCGCAGTTATTGGCACTTTTTTTTTGCATTCTCCAATTTTTAGTAAAAAAAAGGTTTTCAGATTAAAAACGTTTTTTTAGCAAAAACGCGATTTTCACACATATAACACTATTATGCTAACATTACGGTTCAAATGTCACATTCGCCCTTCCCCGTGTACGTGGTTAGCCAATTAAAAAAAATGATGTTATTTAGGTGAAAATCGCATTTTTTTCTCGAAAACAATCTTTTTAAGAGCTGGTATATCCGGCATCGTATTTTGCTCATAGTTATATATAGTTCAGTTTTATAAATAAAATAAAAAAAAAACAACGTTTTTAAGAGGAAATCCCTTTTTTTGACCAAAAACTGGAAAATGCAAAAAAAAAAACATGCCTAGTAGTGTGATTTTAGTCCAATTTTTTGCAAAACACTATTTTTGAATTAAAACCAAACATTAGGGCC
Source organism: Ophiorrhiza pumila (assembly GCA_016586305.1). NCBI lineage: Eukaryota > Viridiplantae > Streptophyta > Magnoliopsida > Gentianales > Rubiaceae > Ophiorrhiza > Ophiorrhiza pumila. The sequence continues at coordinate 5,657,996 of BLIW01000011.1, forward strand.
AAAAACTCAAATCCCAAAATGGCACCATTGGAAGGCGTTTTCGTCCAACTTTTGAACAACATCTACTTTTTTAGCCGAAATGGCGTTTTTTGGCCTAATATGACATTTGCACTCTAATGTTAGCCTAATATGGTGTTATTTGGGTGGAAATTGTGTTTTTGCTCAAAAACAACGTTTTAAAGAGGAAAGCCCTTTTTGACCAAAAACTATAAAATGCAAAAAAAAGAGGTGCCTAGAATTGCAATTTTAGTCTAGCTTTTTTGCAAAACAGTGTTTTCAAATTAAAGCCAAACATTAGGGGCCAGAAAACTCAAGTCAAGAAATAGTACCGTCGGATGGCGTTTTCGTCCATCGTTTGGACAGTTTGCAGTTATTTGACCGAAATTGCGTTTTTTGGTCTAATGTGACATTTGTACCCCTAATGTTAGCCTAATATGGTGTTATTTGGGTGAAAATCGCGTTTTTGCTCGAAAGCAACATTTTTAAAACGTGGAAACTAGAGTTTTAAATAATATAAAGGCTATTAGTCTTAGGGCGATCTTTATATTATTTTCAAACTTTAGAGACCACTACTTTTGAAAAGGAGGAAGTACTTATAATTTTTTTTACTAAAACTTTTGCTATAATGTAAGGGAGGAGTCCTCCGTAGTTACAACTTTTCGTTTTGTGATAATGGTGCGGATACTTTCACTATTTTGTAAACTGGTTTTCTATTAATAAAATTAGAAGTGACGCAACCCCTTCCCTCGCCCCGAGTTTGGGATGATTAGCTAAACAAAAAAAAAGACAGTAAAAAAACATGTTGATTTTAGCTTTTTCCCTACTATTTTTCACTCAATTTAAATATATACATGCATAATTGCGAGCGGTGTCAAAACAATGAAATTTAGTTTTTTTTTACTAAATTTATATTTTTCATGGGTTATAACACAAGTATTTTAGCCAAAAATGGCAAAATCCAAAAACGCGTTGAATTTGACTTTTTTGTACCATTTTTTGCACCCACTCCAATTGTGAACATGCATTCTAGTTAATATTGTCAAAAAAAGTGAAAATTAAAATTTTCTCCAAACCTTCATTTTTCATGTGTTATAACACATGTTTTTTTATTAAAATTGGCAAAGTCCAAAAACGTTTTGATTTTTCACTTTTCTCGTATTATTTTTTTCACACATTTCAATTGTGAACATGTATTCTAATGAACGGTATAAAAAAGTGAAATTTAGATTTTTCACCAAATTTCCATTTTTCATAATTTATAACATACGTATTTTTGCTAAAAATGTCAAAAGATAAAAACGTGTTGATTTTGACTTTTTCTGTAATGTTTTCTTGCACCCATCATGATTGTGAACATGCATTTTTGTGAATATTGTCAAAAAAAGTGAAATATAAAGTTTTCACAAAATCACCATTTTTCATGGGTAATAACAAACATTTTTTTAACCAAAAAGGACAAAAATCTAAAAACGTGTTAATTTTAACTTTTTTTGTACAGTTTTTTTCACACATGCTGATTAAGAACATGAAGTTTAGTGAATATTATAAAAAAAATGTGAAAAATTAAATTTTTGAGAAATCGCTATTTTTCATAGGTTATGACACACGTTAATAACTAAAAATGTCAAAAATCAAAAAACGCGTTTATTTTCATTTTTTTAGACCCTTTTTTGCACCCATCGGGATTGTGAACATGCATTTTAGTTAATATTGTCAAAAAAGTGAAATATAAAATTTCCACAAAATCTTTATTTTTCAAGGGACACACGTTTTTAATAAAAAAATGGCAAAAATTTTAAAACGCGTTAATTTTAAAGAGATGTTTTTTAGCTCTACTGCTTTTTAACACATGCTCTTTTAACTCTAATGCTTTTAAACACAAAATACAATGTATCCAACAACATTTCCTTTCGAGATTAGTTGTATTGACCCTTCTCCTCTTTAATTTTCAGACAAATTTTTTCACATTTATCTCCTTGTGATTTAGGATAATTTTTTACAAATTATTAGAGAGAAATAATTCTGGGCCTTTATATGTTTTCGACCCAATAGCTCTGGTAAAAAGTTGAGGTATCACTTTATTCCGCATTTGCATTGCTCCAATGTGTAATTGTTTAGAAACTCATTTTTGCCGCAGCTAGATCTGGTACATCCTTGGGCCGCTCTTCCCCCGTCTTCTCCGGCCACCCTGCCATCCATTTCTCCTCCATTTTCTCTGGCCACTCTATCATTCTTTTCTCATGCCCCTCTGCTTTGGTGACCCTCAAATTGAAATTATCTAATCATCCGGTGGCCCTCAGACTCAACTTGAATTTCTAAAGAGGCTAACTGAAATTCCTGGAATGAGAGTCATATGTCTTTCCTCGCCCTTAAAGTGATAGGAGTGTTGGAAGACCATCTTATTGCATCTCAGGAAAAAAAGGAAAAGAAAAAGAAGCAACAAAAGAAGAAGAAATTAAAGCTGTTGTTGGCCTTTCGTCATATGTTGCGATTATGCAGAACTTTTTTTTTGAAGCTTCCTAAAACTCAAGTGTTCATGGCCTACTTTTTTTTTGTTACTTCTTTGTCTTCTTTTTGTTGCCCAAATTACATGTGTTGTACTCCATCAAAATTGCCAATTTTTGAAATTTTCTTATCATCCCTTTTTCACATAGTTCACTAAATATCATGTTTGCAAATGTGATGAGTGCAAAAAAATGGTGCAAAAACAGCCAATTTAAATATGCTTTTTTGAGATTTTTTTTTGCTCAAAATGTGTGTGTACCCCCATCAAAATTTGCCAATTTTTTAAATTTCTTACTAATCCCATTTTTTCACACTTTTCACTAAAAATCACGTTAGCAAATGAGACGGGGAAACAATCAACGTATGCACAATTTTAAACTTTTTATTTTTACCAAAATACTTGTGTTCTAGTCCTTCCATCAAATTGTCAATTTTTTAAAATTTCTAACGATCCATTTTTTCCGCCAACCATTCATGTTGGCAAGTGTGACGGGTGCAAAAAATAGGGCAAAAAATGGCCCAACTTAGGCCACGTTTTTTGGAATTTTTATTTTTTCCCCAAACTACGTGTGTCCCTTATCAAAATTAACAATTTTTGAAAATTTATTACCATCCTTTTTTTCACACAATTCATTATATATCTTTTTCACTGCTCATTAAATAATAATGTTTGCAAAATGTGATGGGTGCAAAAAAATGGGTCAAAATTTTCAACTTAAATACGTTTTTAGAAATTTTATTTTTTTGCCCCAAAATAAGTGTGGTATAACCCACTAAAATCACCAATTTTGAATATTTTTTACTATCCTTTTTTTCACACGTTAACTAAATATCATATTGACAAGTGAGACGGATGTATAAAACAGTGTAAAAACAACCAACTTAAACACGTTTTTGAGACCTTTTCTTTCCCAAAATATGTGTAATAGCCCAATTCAAAATTGCTAATATTTTGAAAAATTTTTTATTATCCATTTTTTCTCACCATTCACCTAGATATAATATTGGCAAATGGGGTTAGGTGCAAAAAACGACCGCAAAAATAACCCAAACTGAAACACATTTTTTATTTTTATTGTTGCTTCCAAATACATGTATTATAGTCTATCAAAATTGCAAATTATTGAAATTTATCTTACTATCATTTTTTCACTCCACCGTTCCACTCAATATTCACGTTGGCCAAGTGAGACATGGTGCAAAAACAACACAAAAACACCCAATTTAGGCACATTTTTTAGACCTTTTTATTTTTGTTTATGTCACGCGTGTTATAAACCCATCAAAATTGTTAATTTTTGAAAATTTCTTACTACCCCTTTTTTCACACCGTTCGCTAGATATCACGTTGGCAAGTAGACAGGTAAAAAAAAGGTACGAAAATAGTCAAATTAGGCACGTTTTTTAGACATTATTATTTTTGCCCCAAATACGTGTTTTAAACCATCAAAATTGCCAATTTTTTAAATTTTTACCATCCATTTTTTTCACTAAATATTATGTTAGCGAGTGAGATTAGAGCAAAAAATGGGCACGTAAATAGCCAACATATGCTAGTTTTTAGACCTTTTATTTTTACCCAAAATATGTGTGTTATAGCCAATCCAAATTTTTAATTTTACAAAAAATGGCGCAAAATGGTCAAGTTAAACACGTTTTTTTAGAGTTTCTTTTAACACAAAATACGTGTTATACCATCAAAATTGCTAATTTTCGGAAGTTTGAACCTCCTGGAGGTCGTCCGAATACACTTTTCAGATTAAAAAGATTTTTAGCCAAAAGTACGTTCCAACGTCCGAACCCCAAGGGAGGTCGTACAAACTCGAATTTCTCATAAAAACAAAAACATGAATTCGGACGTCTAAAAACAGGAGAGGTTGTGATACGAATCTAGAAAGCCTATTATTTGGGTGGTCAATAAGTGAGTGGTTTGTGATATTCATTCCATTAATTTGTGATGAATCATATAGTTGGAAGCCTGGAATCATGTTGAAATCACAGTATCTAAAGGATCCATGGAGGTTTGGCGCTTCACGACATTTAAAGTGTTGCCACCATGAAATGTTTTTACTATCCCATTTTTCACACGGTTCACTAGATATCATGTTGACAAGTGAGACAGGTGCAAAAAATGTCATGAAAACAACCAATGTAACCACATTTTTTACGTTTTTTATTTTTACCCAAAATACGTTTGTTATAACCCATCAAAACTGTCATTTTTAAAAATTTCTCATGTTCCATTTTTTTGCACCACTCCACAGATATCATGTCTGCAAGTGAGACGAGTGCACAAAACGAACAAAAACAAGCAAGTTAAGCACGTTTCTTGAGACTTTTTATTTTTGCCAAAATACGTGTTTTATAGTTCATCAAAATTGCCAATTTTTCAAAATTTTTTAGTATCCATTTTTTTCCTACCGTTCACTAAATATCAGGTTGCCAAATGTGAGGGTGCAAAAAACGGCATGTCTTTATCAAATGTTCGAAGAGTTTATCTGGGCCTGTGGTCACAATTTAATAATTATATGTCAACATGGCTTCAGTTTATCCAGGCCTGTGGTCACAATTTATTAGATGCTAATCAAGAAATGAGTGAATCTTACGAGGATGTAGTTTTAATTCTTTTAAATATAATAAAACATGATAATATTTGACGGAGGATCCCATATCCATATGAAGTAGGTTAGGCCCTGTCCTCATCTTACAAAATCGGGTTGGACCCATTTTTGTTGGGCTTTTTTCCAGAGCCGAGAATGTTTGTCCCGATTTGCGCTTCATTTTTTATGGCCTAATTAACGCACGTAATTATACTCATGTTTGTTCACTACTACTCTCCATATATCTCAGCTGAGTTTGAACATTTGTACGCTTTTTGATTCTTTACAGTATTTATCTTTTCAAGCATAGTGTTTAAATCAAATTCGGGTTCAATTTATTTATAGAATTAAAAGGATGAGTTCTTCGGGTGCTTTCAGTTCGAGTTGTTTCAATCGAGGTTGCTTTTTGAAGCTTCAGGTTTGCACTCAAATTCAACCATGCTCATCTCTTTAGGCTTCGGAATTTAGGAAAGTTAGGGAAAAAAATAGGGGGGAATTTGATTTTTCATTCCTAATTAGGAAAAGTTTTTCATTTATTGGAGAATATGATACTTTCACGCTGAAAGGAACAGTTCAATGGTTAGAAATTTTTGCATGAGAGGTTCAGTGGCTTCATCACCACCACAAAGCTTGCAAATTTCTGACATCAAAGCTCAGAAGTTTGAAAAATTTTGAACTGGTGTGCTGGGAGCTAGTGGTTATACTAGTTCTGAGGTAATGTATGAAAATTTTCTTCATATCTTCTTTTTGGGTTTCCATTTCTTTTTTAGTATATAGGGGACCATGATAATGATTGCTTTCTCTTGTCAAGGCGGCTCAGAATGTCAAAGCAACTATTAGTGTTGCAAGTGAACTAAAATGAATTCCAGAGGAGGTGAATTTATGGGTTCACCAATGTCTGTTTCTTCTTATGATAGATTATTTCATTGCATATATTTTGGGGAGAACCTATGTGGATTGATTTATATTGCTGAAGCTCTTTTATGTTCTCAGTTTTGGTTGAAGGAGAGGACAAATATATTGTCATGTGTTAAGAGTGGAACAATGCTGAAAAATATCTAGTGAACTAGAGAGAAAAAACCCCTGCTCCAAAATTTATGTTGATCCTATGTTGTAGAACAAATTGTTGAAACCTCCAGTTTAACATGGATATAGATTTCGAAGAGTCTATTTGTACTTTTATGATATCTATGTGTCAACATTTCCTTTATATAGCATCAGTGCATCATGTATAAGCTTAACAGCTGGTTTTTTCTACATACAATGTTGTACTTTTCTACCTTCTGGGTAATGTAAATAGATTTTTGCAGATGAAATATTCATTTTTCTTTCTCATTTGGCAGATTGTTAGATTCCTTGCAAATCATCCCTACTTTGAAATTACCTTGATGACTGCGGACCGAAAAGCTGGTCAACCAATTGGAGCAGTATTTTCTCATTTAGTCACAAAAGTATGGATCTTGACATTCTCCTGTATTGCATTGTTTTTGGTGCTCATCATTCAAATTATATCCTTTACATGAGAAAACTTAGGTAATGTAAAGAAAGAAAAATTCTTGTAGGATTTGCCAGATATGGTAGCCGTAAAAGATGCTGAATTTTTCGATGGGGATGCTGTATTTTGTAGCTTACCACATAGAACAACTCAGGTTTTTAGATTGTGATCAAACACTATCTTTTAATCTTGCCAATTGAATTACTAAGATGCTGCAATATGAATACTGAGAGATCTGTTGATTTTTTTAGTAGGAAATTATTAAAGGTCTTCCAAAGAGTTTAAAAGTTGTCGATCTTTCTGCGGTATGCTTTAGTTCATAACTTTGAAATATTTTGTTATTCTGCTTGCTTGAATCCTTAACTTTGAGTAGTCAGTCGTACCCATATCAAGTCCATGAATGATGGTTATGCGGGACTTTAGGTTACGAGATATTGATGAATATGAAGAATGGTATGGTCAGCCTCATAGGGCACCAGATTTGCAGATTGTTATGTGTATTCTTGCAATGTCAAATTCTTAGAAGCTCGAATAAATAAAAGTTGATGGTAGTTGGCATGTCTTACTCTTCATAAAACTTATACAGTTTAAAAGGTTTATTTACAGCTTCCAAACTTTTAGTCAAATTCCATTCATTGTTTCTCCGAATTAACTCTATTTCATGCATTTACATATTGGTGATAAGCACTAATTATGCAGTTTTTAATATATCTTTTTATGTGCTTTTTGGTGTAAGTGTGGTGCTAATTAATGATAATCTTTGCATATTTGGAAGTTTCCTACAGGGAGCATGGTGTGAAGATAAAGATTGATTTGGAGAGATTTCAAGAAGATTACGGGCTGAAGATAGAGTTGGAGAGTTTGGCAAGAAAAAGATTTTTGGAAGATACCAAATTGGTGGAAGAATTGGATTAGGAAACTAATTTATGTGCTAATGATCAGAGCCGCGTGTGGCTGATTTGAATTTAGAAACAAGAAGATTTATTTCTTGAGTTGAATTAGGAAATGATGTTTTTTCCCTCCCATATAATGGAGTAGGATAATTAGGGTAAAGAGGGGATCTTTGGACAATTTTATTATGCAGCTTTTCTGCAGGAGCGGCTGTCGAGTTCATAGCTGGAGCAGCAGTTCAGCCGTTTGCCCAGACGAAAGTTTGGGTGGTTTGATATTCTTATCTTAATTCAGCTTTTTATTTCTTTAATATATTATTGCAATTAGTTTTTATTATGTGTTGTGAGTAGTTCTTTATCTGGCGGGTAAGCAAAGCACCAATCATGAATAGATTGTGAGACCGAATCGTTTTAGTTAAATGATTTCATAATTAATTCTGTGAGTTTTCTTAGTATAGCGATTATTACTTAGATTAATTAAAGCCTGATCAACTTTAATAAATTTAGGTAGAGCCAATTAATCCCTCGTTAAATCACAGGATTTAATAAGTAAGGTTAATTAGTGGTAAAGTTACTGTGTAGGTAGATAGAAACAAACGGGTAACAGATTATTACATGCTGATCATGATATAATTTGTTAGAGTTAGGTCCTTCTAATGTTTAATGCTTTTGTAACATTGAACCTGGTGATCGGCTGATTCCGGCTAGGTTATGTTATGAATAGGGAAATAGTTGATTAAGCTGATACTTGTCAACTATCGAATAATTAAGGAAGGATTGAGATATGTTAGAGCTGATTCTCATTATCCTATAACTAAATGGTTAATATTGAAATTGTTATCTTTGTGTAAATGAACAACGAAAAGTGATTAGTGTGAATTGCTTATTTGCTAGATCTTTACTTTAAGTTAATTAATTTTGGTATTTTTAATATTTATTAATTTAGTCGATTAATTCTTTTTGATTATTTAGAATTCATTATTGTTATTTTGTAATTTTAATTGTTGTGAAAAATTGCAAGTTAACTAATTTAGAAAATTTTTTCGTGGGATCGACCTTACTCTTACTGCACTATCTTTAACTTTTAGAGTAAGAATTAAATTTGGTACAAAATGACACACCAAATTTTATAATTCCAGAGTTTCTAACTCTAATCTATTTATCTTTAGATACTGAAAAAAAAGCGTACAGGTTGAGGAAAGAATTGAAGAAAATATACCGAGAAATAATTTTTGGTTCTGAACAGTCGCCGTCTGCCCAAACGGATGAACTAGGTAAACATGTTTTCTATGGAAAATAGATTAGATGCATTAACCTTTTCAGTGGAAAAATTAGTTGCAGATTTAGGTGCTATTCAATAGAAAAGACCATGTGGAATACGCAGAAATCTTGGTCATCCTACAGCTAGGTGTCAATTCGTTCAAGAGTATCCAAAGGCACAATTTAATTCAATCGAGAGTTTTCATCCATAATATCATTACAACCCTTATTCCAATGAATACAATTCAGAGTGGTGGAACTACCCAAACTTCATTGATGGGAATAAGGTGAAGCAACAACCATCACCATGGACATGGCAACAATAATCAATGGTTTCTTTTGGCCAAAACTTTGCAATACCCACTACAAGTTCAGGTACATCCCTTGAAGATTTAGTTGCAAATTTAGCTAACTCTGTTAAAATTATGCAGAGAGACAATGTGCCAACACAAGATGATATATTGCGACAAGAGATGGTTCCATTCTTCCTACACTTAGATGTGATGCAACAACAAAGAGAAGCCACAATGATGATGTTAAGTAGTGGACAAAAGATTGAATAACTAGAGACAAAGTTCGAAATTTAACAACCTATCAGCCCAGAAATGGAGTCGTCGTTTGCTTAGACGGCGCAGACACAGAAATCAGAGGTAACATCTAAATTGAATTTGCCTACTTCATAATTTAAAATACCTTATCCTTTTCCTGGCAAGTTAATAAGGAATGTGAAGGATGATGACATGAGTGATATCTTAACCATATTCAACAATGTGGAGATTACCGGCGCTTTCCTTGAAGCAATTAGAAAAATGCCAAGGGTTGCAAAGTTTGAAAAAGATTTTCTTGCCAAGAGAACCCAACATCCAAAAAGAGATAGTGGTGGAATGTGATGACATGCCGATTGCTCTTGAGGATACACTATCATATGAATGCATAGAACCAGATTCTGACATTAAAGAATTGAAGGATGAGGAAATAATGGATGAGACACAATCAATGCATTCGATACAAGAGTTTTCAAGCAACCCAGAAAGTTTCTGTTTGCCCAGACGAGACCCTGCTGATACATGTTTTCCTTATATTTTGCAAGTTCTGATTTTGCAACTTAGATCCTTGATTAAACATCTAAAATTTGTATTTTTGAGTGAGGAAAAGATGCTACCCACTGTCACCAATAAGAATCTTACTCAAAGCTCATGGATCAAATTGATTTGGAACCAAAGAAGATACAAGGAAAGTGTATGAGGAACTTTGACTTGCATACAAGATGTACCTTCTCCAAACCACCTCCCGAGCCTCCTCCAGTAGTTTACTAAGTTTAACACATACTTGGTCTAGTCTAGGACTTAAAACAATGGCGCTAATTGGGAGGCAACCCAATCTTTAAGTATTTATTTTCTTTACTTTGTTCATTAAGTTTATTTTAAGCTAATAAAGTTACTTTTGTTCTAGATAGTTTCTGCATGGTGGCTCGAGGAATTAGACTGACAACCCACTTATCACCATGGTTAATGAGATCAGAACGAACCAAGCTGTCATTCTTCAACTTCTGCAGGACCATTTGCCTCCACAACAACCTCCACAATAATCAGGCTGTCCCTTTTTCATTTGTTTTAATTAGTTGTTTTAATTTTGTCAGTTGTTTTCCCTTTTCACATGAGGGCATGCTATTGTTTAAGTGTGGGGAGGGTGTTATATGCTATGTGTTATTTTTCATTGTGTAGTTTTATTGTTTTTTTTTAAATAAAAAATCAGTAAATTAAAAATTTTCACAAAAGTAGTTAGTTTTGCTTTCAGTTTGTTATTTGTTGTAGGATGTTTTGAAATGTTTCACTCTTATAAGCATTGTCTGGCCGAACTGAATATGATGAAAACTTGCTTAGTTTATTGTGATGATTTTTGCATGATCTTGAATGATTCCAAGTATGACGAATGAAATTTTTGAGTTTTATTTGCCCACTAAAAGTGAGGATTTTGAGCTTAAGCACGTAATAACCATTTTGTTGGTGCTTAAATGATTAAATCTTTGATGAGTGAAAATTGTGCATGGTTGACTTATGGAGTTTGCTTTGTTGTGCATGGATATCATGTGTTGAAATTGAACTTGAATATGAGAAAGGCACTTAGGATTTCACCCTTTTTGACTTTATTTTTCATTCCTACCTTAATTGACCCTTAGATAACCCCGTTGAGCCTTTGAAGTTTCTTTGTGTTTTAAACCACTTAAAGTTACACCCAAGGCCCATTTTAGCTTTCTTTTAGCCCTAAGGTGTGAGTGACTTAAGTTCATTATGTGATTTGGTTACCCTTAGCCTAACAGAAGAGGATTGCATGTCTCAAGTTTCTATGTATTAAGTAATTCCAGTACGAACTATTGAAGTTAAATGTTGGGATATGTTGTTCGACCACACAGCACTGGACAGAAGAAAAAGAAAGAAAACCTGCAGAATATTGTTAGTGCTATTTGCCTCAGCTAGGCAGAAAAAAATGAAAAAAAATGATGATCTGAAAAGAAGAGAAAAATGTGTGAAAAACTTAAGAAAAACATATAATCACTGTGTTGGAATTACTTTGAATTGTTTTGAAGATTAAAAGGTTGAGACTGGATGCAAGATAAGTGTGGGGATGTTTTAATATGTGTTGCTTACACCTTTGTTTTAACTTTAGCCATTTAATTATCTTAAATTTTACCTTATAAACCCTAGCCCCATTACAACCCATAAAAAGACCTTTTGATTCTTATTTAGTTTTGATATTGTGATTATCTTGGGACATATTTGCAAACTCATTGTAAGTTTTTCATGTGCGATTTAACTGAAAGGTTGAGCAACTCCTATAAGGAAATTCGTGTTTTGTGGACTCGTATTGGCTTCTCAAATAACATTTTATCAACTGGGTTCATTGCTACCTTTTTCTCTTCCTTTCTTCGAGTAACCTCTCTACCTCTTTTCTTCCTTGTTTCTAAGTGACAGCTTGTATTAACAAAGTATCCTATTTCCATATACAGAATGAGGAATTTGTAGTTTTGTTAAAGAATAATGAAGTTCCTCATACACGACACGTCCAAGGATCAAATTACTGCCTTGTCAATGTATTTCCTGGTCGAATTCCTAGACGAGCAATTAATGTATTAATGGTAAGTTTTGTTTCCTTTCTGTCCCAGGCAGGACTCATCTAGAATAGTTACTGATAACTTCTTGTTATGTTACTCTTCAAAATACTTTTGTTGCAGATTGATAATCTTGTAAAGAGAGCTTCTAGTTAGGCCTTGCAGAATCTTAACTTGATGATGGGAATTCCAGAGAACACTGGCCTCCTCTATATGCCTTTATTTCCTTGACTTGTGTGTTTCTTCATTTGAACCTGTTGATGTAGGCAACTTCTGGTGGAATTATTCCTTAAATCAAAGTACGCTACAATGAATAATACCTTTTTTGTAGAATTATGTTGGAAGACCATTTTTTCATACATTCTTCTGTTAAGACTAAATTTTTTGTATAATTGTTTTTGTAAAAATAATAGTTTCCTCTTGCAAATGTTTTGCATATATAATGGAAATGATACCTCAGTTTTGTAGAGGAGAAAATTATGTGTTCCAGGAATTCAGATGAACCCAAATAATAAAATAAATTAATAAAAAAGGAAAGCAAATAGAAAGAAAATTGATTAGTTTGTACTACTATATTTGAGAAGAACCAAGAACTATTTATATTTACAGACAACACACTAGAAATACAAAATTAGGCCAAAATCTTTACGCCTTTAAAGTTTGAAAGGATAATAAGCGTTAAACACAGGTAGCGACTCTAGCTATGGGGTTGGGTTTCCTAGTCTGAACTCTTCCCTTATCCTTTGTACGAATTTAATCCATGGCGTCTTCTCTGAAATAAAACTCGAAATATCAATCGTTGTAGGAAATGGCTCTCAAACTCAATACTCATGCGCCTGAGGCTCATGCTTTGTACTCCAAGGTGAAGTTGGACTACGAATTTTTGTCCTCGTTTTCAAAACATTGATTGGTTCCTTTTGAATTTTTGTTTCTGCATTTCTTTGTCTATCCAATTTGACTATATGGGTTTTACTTGTAATTACAAAAGAATATATTGAGGGTTGCAAAGTTCTCTTCTTTTTCATGATTTGATAAAAATGGTTTAAAAAAATTAAGAAAATGTCGTTGACTTCGTGTTATCTTAGAGTTTCCGCAGTAGGTAAGGTTTCTAGTTGCCTCCTACCGTAGAGACGAACTGAGGTCAATTCTTTACTGAACATGTGGATGAATAACCTAAATACATCAATTTACTCTCATTATTTTGTACTAGTTAGAATCTTGCATCATCAAGACGCATCAGTTTAACATTATAGTTTTAACTTGACAAATTAGGCATCGTGTTGATCTAATGCCAAACTCTTCTAATCGATCATGTTCCAATATTAACAATGCAGTTTGTTTTTTGTATGCTTCTATGGCTTTTGGCGGTAAATTATTAGTTTCTAATTATTAAGCTTCTTCTTTTTTCTCTCGCAGCATTTTCTATCCTATAGAAAGATGCAATGTCAAATTTTACCTTTCAAATCACAAGGGATGTTTAAAACTATCCAGCCGCAAATTCTCTGTTAAATGAATATGACTGCAGGACATTCTGACGAGTCTGGGAAGCTGAAATTTGACCATATTATTGACAAGGATAAACAACTTTGGGATGGTTATCCTCAGCCGGTCAAGAGCATTCAAAAATTTCATTCAGCTCATTCTCAACCTTGTCTTAGTAGTAATCAAATACTTGTCTATACCTGTATTTGCTATTTCTTGCATTAGTGAGATGTCCTACTATGCATATGAGAGGAAGTTATATTTCATCTTAGTCCCATTTCTTGTTGCTGTTGCTGTTAGTGGAGTCTTGGGAATGGCAGCAGAATAAGCATCTCCATATCTTGAGGTAATTGTTTTGTATACGGTATCTCAATTGTTCTGTATAATGACACGAGCATGTTAAAGAATTAGATTGCAACTAGGCAGATATCTGGAAAAGAAAACCTAATATCCCTATTAAAAATCACATTTGTTGTGCATTTCTTGTCCCATCCTAGTCCCAACAACGAACAGCTTTTTACCACTGTAAGTAAGTGAGTGGGATAGAGGGGTTGTAAGGTAACCTCTGGCAGCTTTTTGGTTCATAACATCTTAGCTCTTAAACCATTTGAGTGTACTCTTTTCTCAACAGAAAGTGAACAGACTCAAACAAGAAGAACAGAAAATAAACTGATGAAATCTCTTATATAGGAGCTAATGTTCTATATGGAATGGACCTTTCATTCACATAGTCAATGATTGGATATGGCTACCATTTTGTATCACTTATGATTGAATTCTTCCTTAAGGCAAGTGAATCTTTACTAAATTAATGACAATAATGCTTGATGAATTTTCAGAATGAAGCAGTCCCCTTGTAACTCATTGCCATTACTAGTTTCTTCACGTTGCTTAAATTTTTGGGCCCATACAATCCATATTGGGAGCGTATCTTTATTCCAAATTTTGCAAATAGGGCATTATTGAGGGCTCTTTGGTTTGCATTCTTGTGGAATAGAAGACCTCAGAAGCCATCAGAAACCACAGAGGGTGCATATGCGCCTGAGACTACCCAACATAACCTCTAATATATATGGTGGAAAACAGTCTGACAGGTATAGACGTTCATCCTCACAAGAAATTGTTTAATCTTGCAAAGAAAATTTGTCATCTTAAATTAGTTTTACAAAGAATTTGTTCTCTTCATATTTAGGTTCTTGTACCTTTCAATGCTGTACATTTATGTTATCATTACTGAGACTCTTCAATAATTTTGGGTTGCAGTTCTATTGCTCTTACGAGTTTTAGTGAAGCATCAAAAGACAGGATCCTTAAGCCTATCAACTTGCAAAGACAAATAGGTTTAAGCCTGGCTTAAGGTTTAACATATTGACTTGCCTTTGGGTCATATTTTTTTGTGTGCACCAACAATGGAAAACAGGACATTGTTGGGATTGGTGTTGGATGGAGTATCTTGAATTTGGAAGCAATTGTTGTTTACAAAGACTAAATTTTAGTTGCTGGAAGAGCAGTCAAGGTTGTGCGGGAAAGTAGTTCCCTTCAGCAACCGACCACCCTTGGTCTCTCACCTTTGCCTAGGGAAAAAAAAGAAAAAAGAAAGAAACATTTGAGGCATCAATTTTTACCTTGTAATACAGTAAAGTGAATTTGATTTGACAAAGTTGGGAGTCATGAAGCTTCTCTTTGTATTCATGACTTGTCCTTTTTCAGCTTTTGTTGGGTTGATTAAGTGCACATTTTAAACTTTCCCTTGAAATGATATTTCATTTGTCATGTCACATTTGTGGTAATTTTGTCTACTTTTATTTATTTAGTTCTCATAAATGGGGAATGTCATGTTAGATGTCTAGTTTTATTTTGAAGTTTGAAACCATACGTTTTATTGTGAAGGCAAACATGCTATGTTTAAGAACTCTTCCCAACAAAATGAATACAGTGATGCGTTATGCATTTGAGTCCAATATCAAAGTGCCAAGACCTCAAACCAAAATGAATGCAGGTTTTTTTTGCATTCTCCATTTTTTAGAAAAAAAAGCAGGGGTTTTCAGATTAAAGTTTTCAGGCAAAAATGCTACTTTTACCCACATAACAACATATTAAACTAACATTAGGGTGTAAAAGTTACATTCGGCCGAAAAATACCATTTGCGCCTAAAAAATGGTTGACCATCCAAAAGATGGACGAAAACGCCCTCCGATAGTGTCATTTTGCCCAAATGATTGGTTTTAATTCGAAAACAGGATTTTTCCAACAAACGAGACTAAAATCGCACTTATTGGCACTTTTTTTGCATTCTCCACTTTTTAGTAAAAAAAAGGTTTTCAGATTAAAAACGTTTTTTAGCAAAAACGCGATTTTCACACGTATAACACCATATTATGCTAACATTACGGTTCAAATGTCACGTTCGCCCGTCCCCGTGTACAATCGCATTTTTGCTTGAAAACAACGTTTTTAAGAGGAAATCCCTTTTTTTACCAAAAACTGGAACATGCAAAAACAAAAAAACATGCCAAGTAGTGTGAATTTAGTCCCATTTTTTGCAAAACACTATTTTGAATTAAAACCAAACATTAGGGCCAAAAAAATCAAATCCCAAAATGGCACCATCGGAAGGCATTTTCGTCCATCTTTTGAACAACATCTAGTTTTTTGGCCGAAATGGCATTTTCAACCTAATATGACATTTGCACTCTAATGTTAGCCTAATATGGTGTTATTTGGGTGAAAATTGTGTCGTTGTTTCGAGAGGAAAGCCCTTTTTTGACCAAAAACTATGAAATGCAAAAAAAAAGAGGTGCCTAGAATTTCGATTTTAGTCCAGCTTTTTTGCAAAACACTGTTTTCGAATTAAAGCCAAACATTAGGGGCTAGAAAACTCAAGTCGCAAAATCGTACCGTCGGATGGCGTTTTCGTCCATTGTTTGGACAGTTTGCAGTTTTTTGACCGAAATTGCATTTTTTTGGTCTAATGTGACATTTATACCTTAATGTTAGCCTAATATGGTGTTATTTGGGTGAAAATCGCGTTTTTGTCCGAAAGCAACGTTTTAAAACGTGAAAACTAGAGTTTGAAATAATATAAAGGCTATTAGTCTCATGGCGACCTTTATATTATTTTAAAACTTTAGAACCACTACTTTTGAAAAGGAGGAAGTACTTATAATTTTTTTTACTAAAATTTTTGCTATAATGTAAAGGAGGAGTCCTCCGTAGTTACAACTTTTCGTTTTGTGATAATGGTGTGGAAACTTTCACCATTTTGGAAACTAGTTTTCTATTAATAAAATTGGGAGTGACGCAACCCCTCCCTCACCCCGAATTTGGGATGATTAGCCAAACAAAAAAAAGACAAAGTAGAAAAACATGTTGATTTTACCTTTTTCCCTGCTATTTTTTACCCACCTTAATTATAAACATGCATCATTGCGAACGGTGTCAAAACAAGAGAAATGTAGATTTTTTTTACTAAATTTATATTTTTCATGGGTTATAACATATGTATTTTAGCCAAAAATTGCAAAATCCAAAAACGCGTTGAATTTGACTTTTTTTGTACCATTTTTGCACCCACTCCAATTGTGAACATGAATTCTAGTTAATATTGTCAAAAAAAGTGAAAATTAAAATTTTCACCAAACCTCCATTTTTCAGGGTTGTAACACATGTTTTTTTTATTAAAATTGGCAAAGTCTAAAAACATTTTGATTTTTCACTTTTCTCCTACTATTTTTTTTCACACATTTCAATTGTGAACATGTATTCTAATGAACGGTATCAAAAAAGTGAAATTTAGATTTTTCACCAAATTTCCATTTTTCATAATTTATAACACACGTATTTTTGCTACAAATGTCAAAAGAACGTGTTGATTTTGACTTTTTATGTAATATTTTTTGCACCCATCATGATTGGGAACATGCATTTTTGTGAATATTGTCAAAAAAGTGAAATATAAAGTTTTCACAAAATCACCATTTTTCATGGGTAATAACAAACATTTTTTTAACCAAAAATGACAAAAATCTAAAAACATGTTAATTTTAACTTTTTTTGTATAATTTTTTGCACACATACTGATTAGGAACATGAAGTTTAGTGAATATTATCAAAAAAATGTGAAATATTAAATTTTTGAGAAATCACTATTTTTCATAGGTTATAACACACGTTAATAACCAAAAATGTCAAAAATCTAAAAATGCGTTTATTTTCATTTTTTAGACCGTTTTTTGCATCCATCCCGATTGTGAACATACATTTTAGTTAATATTGTCAAAAAAGTGAAATATAAAATTTCCACAAAATCTTTATTTTTCAAGGGTTATAACACACGTTTTTAACAAAAAAATGGCAAAAATTCAAAAACACGTTAATTTTAAAGAGATGTTTTTTAACTCTACAACTTTTAAACACATGCTCTTTTAACTCTAGTGCTTTTTAACACAAAATACAATTTATCCAACAACATTTCCTTTCCAGATTAGTTGTATTGACCCCTCTCTTCTTTAATTTTCAGACAAATCTTTTCACATTCATCTCCTTGTGATTTAGGATAATTTTTTACAAATTATTAGAGGGAAATAATTCAGGGCCTTTATATGTTTTCAGCTCAATAGCTCTGGTAGAAAGTTGAGGTATCACTTCATTCCGCATTTGCATTGCTCCAATTTGTAATTGTTTTGAAACTCATTTTCACCGCCACTAGATCTAGTACATCCTTGGGCTGCTCTTCCCTGGTTTTCTCCGGCCACCATTCCATCCTTTTCTCTTTTGTTTTCTCCGGCCACTCTGTCATCCTTTTCTCCTGCCTCTCTGCTATGCTCTCCTTAAGTCATTATTCTCCTTGTTCATCTAGATTCTCTACCGATTCCTCCGTTGGCTCTGATGAAATTAACAAATCATTTGGTAGCTTTGGTTACCCTCAAATTGAAATTAAAAATCCTCCGGTGGCTCCGGTGGTCCTCAAACTCAGCTTGAATTTCTAAAGAGGCTAGCTGACATTCCTGGAATGAGAGTCATGTGTCTTTCCTCCACCCTTAGAGTGATAGGGGTGTTGGAAGACCATCTTATTGCATCTCAAGAAAAAAAGGAAAAGAAAAAGAAGCAACAAAAGAAGAAGAAACTAAAGCTGTTGTTGACCTTTAGTCATATGTTGCGGTTATCCAGAACTTTTTTTTTAAGCTTCCTAAAACTCAAGTGTTCATGGCCTATATTTTTTTGTTGCTTCTTTTTCTTCTTTTGTTTTTTTGCCCAAATTGCGTGTGTTATACCCCCATAAAAATTGCCAATTTTTGAAATTTTCTTATCATTACTTTTTCACATAGTTCACTAAATATCATGTTTGCAAATGTGATGAGTGCAAAAAAATAGTGCAAAAATAGCCAATTTAAACATGTTTTTTGAAATTTTTTATTTTTGCTCAAAATGTGTGTGTACCCATCAAAATTGCCAATTTTTTAAATTTCTTACTATCCCTTTTTTCACACTGTTCACTAGAAATCACGTTAGCAAATGAGACGGGTGCAGAAAATGGTAGGAAAACAATCAACGTATGCATATTTTTTAAACTTTTTATTTTTACCCAAAATACTTGTGTTATAATCCATCAAAATTGCCAATTTTTTAAAATTTCTAACGATTCATTTTTTCACAACATTCATGTTGGCAAGTGTGACGGGTACAAAAAATAGGGCAAAAAAGGCCAACTTAGGCATGTTTTTTGAAATTTTTATTTTTTCCAAAACTTAGTGTGTTCCTAATAAAAATTAACAATTTTTTAAAATTTATTACCATCCATTTTTTCACACAATTCACTATATATCTTTTTTTCATTCTTCACTAAATATCATCTTTGCAAATGTGACGGTGCAAAAAATGGCCCAAAATGGCAAACTTAAATACGTTCTTAGAAATTTTTATTTTTTGCCCAAAATACGTGTGTTATAACCCACTAAAATCGCCAATTTTTGAATATTTTTTACCATCCTTTTTTTTACACCGTTAACTAAATATCATGTTTACAAGTGAGACGAATGTAAAAAACAGTGTAAAAACAACCAACTTAAACACGTTTTTGAGACTTTTTTCCCAAAATATGTGTAATAGCCCATCAAAATTGCCAATATTTGAAAAAAATTTATTATCTATTTTTTCACACCATTCGCTTGATATAATATTGCCAAATGGGTCGGGTGCAAAAAACGACGAAAAAATAACCAACTTAAACAAATTTTTTTATTTTTTATTGTTGCTTCAAAATACATGTATTATAGTCTACCAAAATTGCAAATTATTGAAATTTTCTTACTATTATTTTTTTCACACCGTTCACTCAATATCATGTTGGCAAGTGAGACAGGTGCAAAAAAGGATACAAAAACACCCAATTTAGGCTTATTTTTTAAACTTTTTAGTTTTGTCTAATGTACACGTGTTATAACCTATCAAAATTTTTCAATTTTTGAAAATTTCTTACTACCCTTTTGTTCACACCGTTCGCTATATATCACGTTGGCAGGTAAGACGGGTAAAAAACATGTACAAAAACAGCCAAATTAGGCACATTTTTTAGACCTTTTATTTTTGCCCCAAATATGTGTTATAAACCACCAAACTTGCCAATTTTTAAAATTTTTACTATCCATTTTTTCACGACGTTCACTAGATATCATGTTTGGCAAGTGAGACGAGAGCAAAAAATGGCACATAAATAGACAACATATGTTAGTTTTTTAGACCTTTTATTTTTGCCCAATATACGTGTGTTATAACCAATCAAAATTGTTAACTTTTTTAAAATTTCACATTATTCCATTTTTCACATCGTTCAGTAATTATTATGTTTGCAAGTGTGACGGGTGCAAAAAATGGCACAAAAATGGTCAAATTAAACACGTTTTTTTAGAGTTTTCTTTTTACACAAAATAAGTGTTATACCGCATCAAAATTGCTAATTTTTGAAATTTTTTTACTATCCCATTTTTTCACACGGTTCACTAGATATCATGTTGACAAGTGAGACAAGTGCAAAAAATGGAGTGAAAATAGCCAACGTAACCACATTTTTTACACTTTTTATTTTTACCCAAAATACGTTTGTTATAACCCATCAAAACTGCCATTTTTTAAAAATTTCTCATGTTCCATTTTTTTGCACCATTCAATAGATATCATGTCTGCAAGTGAGACAAGTGCACAAAAGTAACAAAAACAACCAAGTTAAGCATGTTTTGAGACTTTTTATTTTTTCCAAAATACGTGTTTTATAGTTAATCAAATTTGCCAATTTTTCAAAATTTCTTAGTATCCATTTTTTTCCTACCGTTCACTAAATATCATGTTGTTAAATGTGAGGGTGAAAAAAACGGCATGTCTTTATCAAATGATCGAACAGTTTATCCGGGTCTGTGGTCACAATTTAATAATTATATGTCAATGTGGCTTCAGTAACTGAGGCCGAGTTAATGTCGAGAAGCTGAAGCCCAAAATATGTATATTAGTTCAAGAATTAGATTGAAGAAGCCCAAACAATTTACAAGTCTTGTGTGTCAGGTTTACGTACTTTATATGAACGGACCATCATGCATATCTCTCGGTTTTGAGTTTGAACAAAAGCTTGAGATGGTTTGGTGTAGGATGTGTTTTGGTTGAAATATGGGTTGTGATTTGAGAACTTCCTGGACTATATTCGATGGCTATTTTGTGAGTTGAACTTGTAATATGCCAAGCAAGTATGCCTTGATTTTGCTTTGATTCTTCTTCTTTTTTCTTTAAACTCCCAACACATAATCGAGTTACTTAAAAAAAGAATAATGCCTTGCATTGATCTATTGAGCACCAACTCCATTGGGCCATAACTTTATACTTAGGGGGCATTGAATTATATCCAAAAACCAAACTTCCTTTGGACCAAAACTGCCATAATAGTTTTGCCATAAAAAAAATTCCTACTCTTACAAAAACAACCATGATTATACTTTATTTTTGAGTTTAAATAGGTATAGAATAAAGGAAAGAATGGTAAGGTCAGCCTCATAGGGCACCAGATTTGCAGGTTGTTATGTGTATTCTTGCAATGTCAAATTCTTAGAAGCTCGAATGAATAATAGTTGATGGTAGTTGGCATGTCTTACTCTTCATAAAGCTTATACAGTTTAAAAGGTTTATTTGCAGCTTCCAAACTTTTAGGCAAGTTCCATTCATTGTTTCCCCGAATTAACTCTATTTCATGCATTTACATATTGGTATTCAGAGTAAACAAGTTTTGATGTGAAAAAACTCTCCTGTTTTGCCTGGATGCAGAAAGAAACTGTATATGGTTTGATTGAGATTTATAGAAAAGAAATTCAAACTGCATGCCTAGTTGCTAATATCCTGGATGCTACCCAAATTCTATTCAATTTCAGCTTGCGCCCTTGTTAAAGGTTGGTTCATAATTAGAACCGTTTACTGGACATGTCATGTGCATTAAACTGTGATGGGGTAATTTCTAGAGTCAAACAGATAGGGTCAAAGGGAAGAAATATCCTATAGACAGGAATTAAGCATGGCTAGTCTTGTTGCCCAAGAGGAACTGATTGGTATAGAAAATGTTGGACTACTTCTCTGTCAACCTAAAGTTCTAAAATTACAAATAATTCTTCACTTTTGATATATTCAGAAATTATGGAGACTGTAGTTCTGAGTGTAGTCATCCTATACATAACTTTGGAGATTGTAGGAGCAACTTTCCTTTCACATTTCATTTTTAATTGAAGACTATCCTACTTCCATTTTTGTATTCACTTGCAGGAAAGCCTCATTAAAGTTAGAAATATTATTATTGACTCAAAATCTGGTGTTAGCGGAGCTGGTTTGAACTAATTTTTTCTCTTTTTCTGATGGATATATAATTACAGATACTTGGAGCAGTTCTTGATCAATTTTGATGCACGGGATTCCATGTAGGACGTGGTGCAAAGGAGGCTAACTTGTACATTGAAATAGCTGAAGGGATTCATTCTTATGGTATCACCCGACATCGTAATGGTGAGTAAGCATTAATAGTTGGCATATGAAATAATTTTATGCTTGACACAAGCATGCTTCTGCTGGTACTTCTTGGTTTATTAGAGTAATTGAAGAACTAAGAGACTTCAAGACCATTTGGTTGAAGTTATTGCAGGAGTTTTGGTTCTTTTATAAAAAATGATAAATTTTGGGGGTGAATGAGATATGTGACTTATGAGTTGTCTGTTATGTCTTGATCGCCTGTTTTCCCCGTTTGCAGTGCTGTGAGGTTTTCGGTTCTGTGCATATCAAGCGTTAGGAAGAGGCTACAATTTTTCAGTGATTTTTAATATAGCTGTGCTTTGTTGTATCACAATTCCTTAAATTGGTTTTATTTCATAAGCAAGTCATAATATTGTTCCCAATTGGTGATTTCCCAGTGCCAAAGATTGAAGTAAGGTTTATCAGATGCATGGGACTCAAGGGTGGCCTGTTAGCTTCAACTCTACAGCTTGTAAGACAATGGTAACTATCTTAGCATTAGTAGTAATCATTTTACACTTGCAAACATTATTCATTTAACCACCATCTTTTGTCACTAACAATTGTATCTTATAGAGCTGGGGTATGCAATCGACCATATATGTGGAAATGGCTCACGAAGTATAAACTGTGGATCTGTATCATCACTTGAGCAACTCCTATAAGGTAAGTCGTGTTTTGTGGACTCGTATTGGCTTCTCAAATAAAATTTTATCAACTCAGTTCATTGCTACCTTTTTCTCTTCCTTTCTCCGAGTAACCTCTCTACCTCTTTTCTTCATTGTTTCTAAGTAACAACTTGTATTAACAAAGTATCCTTTTTCCATATCCACAATGAGGAATTTGTAGTTTAGTTAAAGAATAATGAAGTTTCTCATACAGGATACTCGAGGATCAAATTACTGCCTTGTCAATGTATTTCCTGGTCGAATTCCTAGACGAGCAATTATTATATCAGTGGTAAGTTTTGTTTCCTTTCTGTCCCCGGCAGGACTCATCTGAAATAGTTACTAATAACTTCTTTTTATGTTACTCTTCAAAATACTTTTGCTGCAGATTGATAATCTTGTAAAGAGAGCTTCTGGTCAGGCCTTGCAGAATCTTAACTTGATGATGGGAATTCCAGAGAAAACTGGCCTCCTCTATATGCCTTTATTTCCTTGAGTTGTGTGTTTCTTTATTTGAACTTGTTGATGAAGGCAACTTCTGGTGGAATTATTCCTTAAATCAAAGTATGCTACAATGAATGATACCTTTTTTTTTGTAGAATTATGTTGGAAGACCATTTTTTCATACATTCTTCTATTAAGACTAAATTTTTTGTATAATTGTTTTTGTAAAAATAATAGTTTCCTCTTGCAAATGTTTTGCACATATAATGGAAATGATACCTCAGTTTTTTTAGATGAGAGAATTATGTTTTCCAAGAATTCAGATGAACCCAAATAATAAAATAAATTAATAAAAAAGGAAAGCAGATAGAAAGAAAATTGATTAGTTTGTACTATTATATTTGAGAAGAACCAAGAACTGTTTATATTTACAAACAACACTCTAGAAATGCAAAATTAGGCCAAAATCTTTATGCCTTTAAAGTTTGAAAGGATAATAAGCGTTAAACACGGGTAGCGCCTCTAGCCGTCGGGTTGGGTTTCCCAGTCTGAACTCCTCCCTTATCCTTTGTACGAATTTAATTTATGATGTCTTCTCTGAATAGAGCTCGAAATATCAATCGCTGTAGGAAATAGCTCTCAAACTCAATACTCATGCTCCTGAGGCTCATGCTTTGTACTCCAAGGTGAAGTTGTCCTACGACTTTTTGTCTTAGTTTTCAAAACAGTGATTGGTTCCTTTTAAATTTTTGTTTCTGTGTTTCTTTGTCTACCCAATTTGACTATATGGGTTTTGCTTAAAATTATGCAAGAATATATTGAGGGTTGCAAAGTTCTCTTCTTTTTCATGATTTGATAAAAAAGGTTTAAAAAGATTAAGAAAATGCCGTTGATTTTGTGTTATCTTAGAGTTTTCGGAGTAGGTGAGGTTTCCAGTTGCCTCCTGCTGTAGAGACAAAATGAGGTCAATTCTTTACTAAACATGTGGATGTATAATCTTAATACATCAATTTACTCTCTTTATTCTATACTAGTTAGAATCTTGCATCATCAAGATGCCTCAATTTAACATTACAGTTTTAACTTGACAAATTAGGCAGCGTGTTGATCTAATGCCAAACTCTTCTAATCGATCATGTTCCAATATTGACAATGCAATTTGTTTTGTGTATGCCTCTATGGCTTTTGGCTGTAAATTATTAGTTTCCAATCAAGATGCAATGTCAAATTTTACCTTTTAAATCACAAGGGATGTTTAAAACTACCCAATCGCAAATTCTCTGTTCAATGAATATGACTGCAGGACATTCTGACGAGTCTGGGAAGCTGAAATTTGACCATATTATTGACAAGGATAAACAACTTTGGGATGGTTCTCCTCAGCCGGTCAAGAGCTTCCCTTAGAATAGAGCTTTCGAAAATTTCACTCAGCTCATTCTTGACCTTGCCTTGGTACTTATCAAATACTTGTCTATACCTATATTTGCTATTTCTTGCATTAGTGAGATGTCCTACTGTGCATATGAGAGGAAGTTATATTTAATCTTAGTTTCATTTCTTGTTGGTGTTGCTGTTAATGGAGTCTTGAGAATTGCAGTAGAATAAGCATCTCCATATCTTGAGGTAATTATTTTGGATACAGTATCTCAATTGTTCTGTATAATGGCACGAGCATGTTAAAGAATTAGATTGAAACTAGGCAGATATTTGGAAAAGAAAACCTAATGTCCCTATTAAAAATCATGTTTGTTGTGCATTTCTTGTCTCATCCAAGTCCCAACAACGAACATCTTTCTACCACTGTAAGTGAGTGAGTGGGATAGAGGGGTTGTAAGGTATCCTCTGGCAGCTTTTTGGTTCATAACATCTTAGCTCTTAAACCATTTGAGTGTTCTCTTTTCTCAATAGAAACTGAACAGACTCAACCAAGAAGGATAAAAAATAAACTGACGGAATCTCTTATATAAGAGCTAATATTCTACATGGAATGGATCTTTCATTCACATAGTCAATGACTGGATTTGGCTACCATTTTGTATCACTTATGATTGAATTCTTCCTTAAGGCAAGTGAATCCTCAATAAATTATTGACAATAATGCTTGATGAATTTTTAGAATGCAGCAATCCTCTTGCATCTCATTGCCATTTCTAGTTTCTTCACGCTGCTTAAATTTTCGGGCCCATACAATCCATATTAGGGGCGTTTCTTTATTCCACATTTTGCAAATGGGGCATTATTGAGGACTCTTTGGTTTGCATTATTGTGGCATAGAAGACCTCAGAAACCACAGAGGGTGTATATGCGTCTGGGACTACCCAACATAACCTCTGATATATATGGTGGAAAACAGTCTGACAGGTATAGACGTTCATCCTCCCAAGAAATTGTTTAATCTTGCAAAGAAAATCTGCCATCTTAAATTAGTTTTACAAAGAATTTGTTCTCTTCATATTTAGGTTCAGGTACCTTTCAATGTTGTACATTTATGTTATCATTGCTGAGACTCTTCAATAACTTTGGGTTGCAGTTCCATTGCTCTTACGAGTTATAGTGAAGCATCAAGAGACAAGAACCTTCAGCCTATCAACTTGCAAAGACAAACAGGTTTAAGCCTGGCTTAAGGTTTAACATATTGACTTGCCTTTGGGTCATATCTTTCTGTGTGCACCAACAATGGACGAGGGGACATTGTTGTTATTGGTGTGGGACGGAGTATCTTGACTTTGGAAGCAATTGTTTTTAACAAAGCCTAAATTTTAGTTGCTGGATGAGCAGTCAAGGTTGTGCGGGAAAGTAGTTCCCTTCAGCAACCGACCGCCCTCGGACTCTCACCCTTGCCTAGGGAAAAAAAGAAAAAAGAAAGAAACATTTGATGCTTCAATTTTTACCTTGTAATACAGTGAAGTGAATTAGATTTGACAAAGTGGGGAGTCATGAAGCTTCTCTTTGTATTCATGACTTGTCCTTTTTCAGCTTTTGTTGGCTAATTAAGTGCACATTTTAAACTTTCCCTTGAAATGATATTTCATTTTTCATGTCACATTTGTGGTAATTTTGTCTACTTTTATTTATTTAGTTCTCATAAATGGGGAATGTCATGTCATATGTCTAGTTTTAGTTTGAAGTTTGAAACTATACTTTTTATTGAGAAGGCAAACATGTTATGCTTAAGAACTCTTCCCAGCAAAATGAATACAGTGATGAGTTATGCATTTGAGTCCAACATCAAAGTGCCAGGACCTCAAACCAAAATGAATGCAGGTTTTTTTTGCATTCTCCATTTTTTTAGTAAAAAAAAGGAGGGGTTTTCAGATTAAAGTTTTCAGTAACTGAGGCCGAGTTAATGTCGAAAAACTAAAGCCCAAAATATATATATTAGTTTAAGAATTAGATTGAAGAAGCCCAAACAATTTACAAGTTTTGTGCGTCAGATTTACGTACTTTTTATAAACAAACCATCATGCATATCTCTCAGTTTTGAGTTTGAACAAAAGCTTGAGATTGTTTGGTGTAGGATGTGGATTTTGTTTCGGTTGTAATATGGGTTGTGATTTGAGAACTTCTTGGACTATATTCGATGACTATTTTGTGAGTTGGACTTGTAATATACCAAGCAAGTATGCCTTGAATTTGATTGATTTTGCTTTGATTATTCTTCTTTTTTCTTTAAACTCCCAACACATAATCGAGTTACTTAAAAAAAAGGATGCCTTGCATTGATTTATTGAGCACCAACTCCATTGGGCCATAAATTTATACTTAGGGGGCATTGAATTATATCCAAAAACCAAACTTCCTTTGGACCAAAACTGCAATAATAGTTTTGCCATAGAAACAATTCTTACTCTTACAAAAACAAGCATGATTGTACTTTGTTTTTGAGTTTAAATAGGTATGGAATAAAGGAAAGAATTATTATGAAGAAATGGTTGTTGACACATATTATTTTTATAAATAGGTATGAAATAAAGGAAATAATTATTAAAAAAATGGTAGTTGACACATATTATTATCTCCAAAAATTTAATCAGGTTCGTGGATATTGAAACATGATCCTTTACAAATCTAACGCCTATTGTTATCAGGGCCGGAATTGTGAGAATATGGAGGTACATGAAAAAGATCGAATTTTTTATCCAAAATTATCATGTCCGTTCAATGATCAAAACAAAGTAGTTTAACTAAAACTAGGGACTAAAAGCATAAATATTACTAAAATTAATTTACAATTATTAGATGCTAATCAAGAAATGAGTAAATATTACTAAAATCACTTTACAATTATTAGATGCTAACCAAGAAATGAGTGAATCTTACGAGGATGTAGTTTAATTATTTTAAATATAATAAGACATGATAATGTTGGACGGAGGATCCCATATCCATATGAAGTAGGTTAGGCCCTATCCTCATCTTACAAAATCGGGTTGGACCCATTTTCTTGGCCCTTTTTCCAGAGCCGAGAATGTTTGTCCCGGTTTGCGCTTGATTTTTTTATGGCCTAGTTAATGCACGTAATTATACTCATGTTTTGTTCACTGCTACTCTCCATATATCTTAGCTGAGTTTGAACATTTGTACGATTTTCGATTCTTTACAGGATTTATCTTTTCAAGCATAGTGTTTAAATCAAATTCGTGTTCAATTTATTTACAGAATTAAAAGAATGAGTTCTTTGGGTGCTTTCAGTTCGAGTTGTTTCAATCGAGGTTGGTTTTCAAAGCTTCAGGTTTGCACTCAAATTCAACCAAGCTCATCTCTCTAGGCTTTGGAATTTAGGAAAGTTAGAAAAAAAAATAGGGGAGAAATTTTGATTTTTCATTCCTAATTAGGAAAAATGTTTCATTTATTGTAGAATATGATATTTTTAGACTGAAAGGAACAGTTCAATGGTTAGAAATTTTTGCATTAGAGGTTCAGTGGCTTCGTCACGTCCACAAAGCTTGCAAATTTCTGACATCAAAGCTCAGAAGTCTGAAAAATTTCTAACTGGTATGCTGGTAGCTAGTGGTTATACTAGTTTAGAGGTAATGTATGGAGATTTCCTTCATATCTTCTTTTTGGGTTTCCATTTCTTTTTTATTATATGGGGGACCATGATAATGATTGCTTTCTCTTTCCAATGCAGCATAGAATATAGATGCAACTATTAGTGTTACAAGTGAACTAAAATGAATTTCAGAGAAGGTGAATTTATGAGTTCACCAATGTCTGTTTCTTCTTATGATAGATTATTTCATTGCATATATTTTGTGAAGAACCTATGTGGATTGATTTTGATTGCTGAAGCTCTTTTGTGTTCTAAGTTTTGGCTGAAGGAGAGGAGAGACATATTGTCATGTGTTAAGAGTGGAACAATGCTGAAAAATATTTAGTGAACTAGAGAGAAAAAACCCCTGCTCCAAAGTTTATGCTGAATCCTATGTTGTAGAAAAAATTGTTGAAACCTCCAGCTTAACATGGATATAGATTTAGAAGAGTCTATTTGTACTTTTATGATATCTGTGTGTCAACATATACTTTTCTTAGCATCAGTGCTTCAAGTATAAGCTTAACTGGCTTTTTCTAAATACAATGTTGTACTTTTCTACCTTCTAGGTAACGTAAATAGATTTTTGCAGATGAATATTTATTTTACTTTTTCATTTGGCAGATTGTTAGACTCCTTGCAAATCATCCCTACTTTGAAATTACCTTGATGACTGTGGACCGGAAAGCTGGTTGACCAATTGGAGCACTATTTCCTCATTTGGTCACAAAAGTATGGATCTTGACATTCTCCCGTATTGCATTTTTTTGGTGCTCATCATTCAAATTATATCCTTTACATGAAAAAACTTAGGTAATGTAAAGAAATAAAAATTCTTGCAGGATTTGCCAGATATGGTAGCTGTCAAAGATGCTGACTTTTCTGATGTGGATGCTGTATTTTGCTGCTTGCCACATGGAACAACTTAGGTTTTTAGATTGTGATCAAACGCTATCTTTTAATCTTGCCAATTGAATTACAAAGATGCTGCAATATAAATACTGAGAGATTTGTTGATTTTTTTGGCAGGAAATTATTAAAGGTCTTCCAAAGAGTTTAAAAGTTGTCGATCTTTCTGCGGTATACTTTAGTTATAATTTTGAAATATTTTGTTATTCTGCTTGCTTGAATCCTTAACTTTCAGTAGTCAGTCGTACCCATATCAAGTTCATAAATGATGGTTATGCAGGACTTTAGGTTACGAGATATTGATGAATATGAAGAATGGTAAGGTTAGCCTCATAGGGCACCAGATTTGCAGGTTGTTATGTGTATTCTTGCAATGTCAAATTCTTAGAAGCTCGAATCAATAACAGCTGATGGTAGTTGGCATGTTTTACTCTTTATAAAGCTTATACAGTTTAAAACTTTTATTTGCAGCATCCAAACTTCTAGTCAAGTTCCATTCATTGTTTCTCTGAATTAACTCTATTTCATGCATTTACATATTGGTATTCAGAGTAAGCTAATTTTGATGTGAAAAAACTCTCCTGTTTTGCCTAGATGCAGAAAAAAGCTGTACATAGTTTGACTGAGATTTATAGAAAAGAAATTCAAGCTGCACGCCTAGTTGCTAATCTTGGATGCTACCCAACTTCTATTCAACTTTCGCTTGCGCCCTTGTTAAAGGTCGGTTCATAATTAGAACCTTTTACTGGACATGTCATGTGCATTAACCTGGGATGGGTAATTTCTAGAGTCAAACAGATAGGGTCAAAGGGAAGAAATATCATATATACAGGAATTAAGCATAGCTAGTCTTGTTGCCCAAGAGGATTTGATTGGTATAGAAAATGTTGGACTACTTCTCTGTCAACCTAACCTTCTAAAATTACAAATAATTCTTTGCTTTTGATATATTCAGAAATTATAGAGAGTGTAGTTCTGAGTGTAGTCATCTTATACGTAACTTTGGAGATTGTAGGAGTAACTTTCCTTTCACATTTCATTTGTAATTGAAGACTTACCTACTTCCATTTTTGTTTCCACTTGCAGGAAAGCCTCATTAAGGTCGAAAATATTATTATTGACTCAAAATCTGGTGTTAGAGAAGTTGGTTTGAACTATTTTTTCTCTATTTCTGATGGATATATAATTGCAAATACTTGCAGCAGTTCTTAATCAATTTTGATGCTTGGAATTTCATGTAGGACTTGGTGCAAATGAGGCTAACTTGTACACTGAAATAGCTGAAGGGATACATTCTTATGGTATCACCCGACATCAACGTGGTGAGTAAGCATTAATAGTTGGCATATGAAACAATTTTATGCTTTACACATGCATGCTTCTGATGGTACTTCCTGGTTTAGTGGAATAATTGAAGAACTCAGAGACTTTAGGACCATTTGGTTGAAGTTATTGCAGGAGTTTTGGTTCTTTTATAAAAAAATGATAAATTTTGGGGGTGAATGAGGTATGTGACTTATGAATTGTCTGTATTCTGATCCTGCTTTCCCATTTGCAGTGCTCTAAGGTTTTTTTATTGCATATCAACGTTAGGAGAAGCACATTTTTAGTTGATTTTAATACTATCTTGAGTACAAATTAAAGCAAAACATTAGGGGCAAGAAAACTCAAGTCGCAAAATGGTACCGTCGGATGGCGTTTTCGTCCATCGTTTGGACAGTTTGCAGTATTTTGACCGAAATTGCGTTTTTTTGGTCTAATGTGATATTTGTACCCTAATGTTAGCCTAATATGGTGTTATTTGGGTGAAAATTCGCATTTTTGCTCGGGAAGAAATGTTTTCAAAACGTAGAAACTAGAGTTTGAAATAATATAAAGGCTATTAGTCTCAGGGCGACCTTTATATTATTTTTCAAACTTTATAAACCACTACTTTTGAAATGGAGAAAGTACTTATACTTTTTTTACTAAAACTTTTGCTATAATGTAAGGGAGGAGTCCTCCGTAGTTACAACTTTTGTTTGTGATAATGGTGCGGATACCTTCTCCATTTTTGTAAACTGGTTTTCTATTAATTAAAAAATTGGATTGACGTAACCCCTCCCTCGCCCTGAGTTTGGGGATGATTAGTAAAAAAAAAAAGACAAAGTAAAAAAACATGTTGATTTTGACTTTTTCCCTACTATTTTTCACCCACATTAATTATAAACATGCATCATTGTGAACGGTGTCAAAAAAAAGTAAAATTTAGATTTTTTTTACTAAATTTATATTTTTCATGGGTTATAACACACGTATTTTAGCCAAAAATGACAAAATCTAAAAACGCGTTAAATTTGACTTTTTTTGTACCATTTTTTGCACCCACTCCAAATGTGAAACATGCATTCTAGTTATCATTGTCAAAAAAAGTGAAAATTAAAATTTTCACCAAACCTCCATTTTTCATGGGTTATAACACATGTTTTTTTATTAAAATTTGCAAAGTCCAAAAACGTTTTTGATTTTTCACTTTTCTCCTACTATTTTTTTTCACACATTTCAAATGTGAATATGTATTCTAATGAACGGTATAAAAAAAGGTGAAATTTAGATTTTTCACCAAATTTCCATTTTTCATAATTTATAACACGTATTTTTTGCTAAAAATGTCAAAAGCTAAAAACGTGTTGATTTTGACTTTTTCTGTAATGTTTTTTGCACCCATCATGATTGTGAACATGCATTTTTATGAATATTGTCAAAAAAGTGAAATATAAAGTTTTCACAAAATCACCATTTTTAATGGGTAATAACAAACATTTTTTTAACCAAAATTGACAAAAATCTAAAAACGTGTTAATTTTAACCTTTTTTGTACATTTTTTGCACACATGCTGATTAGGAACATGAATTTTAGTGAATATTATCAAAAAATGTGAAATATTAAATTTTTGAGAAATCACTTATTATTCATAGGTTATAACACACGTTAATAACCTAAAATGTCAAAAATCTAAAAAACGCGTTTATTTTCATTTTTTTTAGACCGTTTTTTGCACCCATCCCGATTGTGAACATGCATTTTAGTTAATATTGTCAAAAAAGTGAAATATAAAATTTTCACAAAATCTTTATTTTTCATTTTTGGTTAGAAAACATGTGTTATTAACCCATGAAAAATGGTGATTTTGAGAAAATTTTATATTTCACATTTTTGATAATATTCACTAAACTTCATTTTCCTAATAAGGATGGGTGCAAAAAAGAGTATAAAAAAATTCAAAATCAACGCATTTTAGGATTTTTGTCATTTTTCGTTAAAATAACCCATGAAAAATAGTGATTTTGTGAAAATTTTATATTATATATTTTTTAATAATATTCATTAAAATACATGATAGCAATTGGGATGGTGCAAAAAACGGTACAAAAAAAGTCAAAATTAACGTATTTTTAGATTTGTGTCATTTTTGGTTAAAAACGTGTGTTATAACCCATGAAAAATGGTGATTTTGTGAAAACTTTATATTTCACAAATTCTGACAATATTCACAAAAATACATGTCAAAATCAGTATGGATGCAAAAAACAATACAAAAAAGTCAAAATTAACGTTTTTGAATTTTTTACATTTTTTGTTAAAAAAAACGTGTGTTATAACCTATGAAAAATGGCAATTTTGTGAAAATTTATATTTCACATTTTTTGATAATATTAACTAAACAGGCATGCTCCTAATCAGAATTGGTGCAAACAATGGCACAAAAAAGTCAAAATCAACGCGTTTTAGATTTTTGTCATTTTTGGAAAAAAACGTTTGTTATAACCTATAAAAAAAAGGAGATTTTGTGAAATTTATATTTCACTTTTTTAACAATATTCACTAAAATGCATGTTTCACAATCGGGATGGGTGTAAAAAACGGTACAAAAAAAGTCAACATCAAAGCGTTTTTAGATTTTTGCCATTTTTGGTTAAAAAACATGTGTTATAACCCATGAAAAATGGTGATTTGTGAAAATTTTATATTTCACATTTTTTTATAATATTCACAAAAATGGATGTTCACAATCGGGATAGGTGCAAAAAACAACACAAAGAAAGTTAAAATCAACGCATTTTTAGAATTTTGTCATTTTTGGTTAAAAAACGTGTGTTATAACCCAATTAAAAATGGTGATTTTATTAAATTTTTATATTTCACAAATTTGTGACAATCATTGACTTAAAATGCATGTTCACAATTAGGATGGGTGCAATAAATGGTACAAAAGTCAAAATCAATGCAATTTTTTGAATTTTTGCCCATATTTGGTTAAAAAACAATTTCTTATAACCCACGAAAAATGGTGATTTTGTGAAAATTTTATATTTCATATTTTTCAATAATATTCACTAAACTCCAAGTTCTTAATAAGGATTAGTTCACAAAAACGGCCAAAAAAAAGGGAGAAGCTTGAAATGGAGCTTCAAGCTATCAAGAACAGATTGCAGAGTGTTAAGAGTTATGATGCTGATATGAAAAGGTTAGTGGGAGTAGCACAAGTGAAATAACAAGTGTAACCAATTCCATTCTCGTAAATATCATATATCAGCCATATGCAGTAATACTTGCTTGGTGATAACGTGAAGTACCTTGAAGAAACACTTGGTAATTTTGTGAAAATTTAATATTTCACATTTTTTGATAATATTTACAAAACTTCATATTCCTAATCATGATTGCAAAAAACGCATAAAAAGTCAAAATTAAGGCATTTTTTTATTTTTGATAAAAAAAAACGTGTTATAACTCATGAAAAATGGTGATTTGGTGAAAATTTTATATTTCAAATTTTTTAATATAATTCACTAAAATGCATGATAACAATCGAGATGGGTGCAAAAAACGGTACAAAAAAGTTAAAATCAATGCATTTTTGAATTTTGCCATTTTTTGTTAAAAACGTGTGTTATAATTCATGAAAAATGAAGATTTTGTGAAAATTATATTTTTCATTTTTTGATAATATTCACAAAACTGCATATCCACAATCGGGATTGGTGCAAAAAACGGTACAAAAAAAGTAAAAATCAACACGTTTTTGAATTTTTGACATTTTTTGTTAAAATACGTGTGTTATAACCTATTAAAAATGGTGATTTTGTGAAAATTTAATATTTCACATTTTTTGATAATATTCACTAAACTTCATGTTTCTAATCAAGACGGGTGCAAAAAACAATACAAAAAAGTCAAAATCAATGCATTTTTGGATTTTTGTCATTTTTGGTTAAAAAAACGTGTTATTACCTATGAAAAATAGTGATTTTGTGAAAATTTTATATTTCACTTTTTTTTGATAATATTCACTAAACTTAATGTTCCTAATCACGATTGGTGCAAAAAACGGTACAAAAATGTCAAAATCAACACTTTTTTAGATTATTGTCATTTTTGGTTAAAAATCGTGTATTATAACCCATTGAAAATGGTGATTTTGTGAAATTTAATATTTCACAATTTTTGATAATATTCACTAAAATGCATGTTAACAATCAGGATGAGTGCAAAAAACAGTACAGAAAAAATAAAAACTAACGAGTTTTTGCATTTTTGTCATTTTTTGTTAGAAACTGTGTGTTATACCCATGAAAAATGGTAATTTTTTAAAAATTTATATTTCATATTTTTTTGATAATATTCACTAAACTTCATGTTCCTAATCAGGCTGGGTGCAAAATATAGCACAAAAAAAATTCAAAATCAACGCATCTTTGGATTTTTGTCATTTTTTGTTAAAAAAATGTTTGTTATAACTCATTAAAAATGGTGATTTTTGCAAAAATTTATATTTCACATTTTGGATAATATTCATTAAAATGCATAGATACAATCGGGGATGGATGCAAAAATACAATACAAAAAATCAAAAATCAATGCGTTTTTGGGATTTTTCCATTTTTTGGTAAAAAAACTTGTGTTAACAACCCATAAAAAATGGACTTATATTTTCATTTTTTTGACAATATTCACTAAATGCATATTCACAAATGGGATGGGTGGTTGCAAAAAACTATACACAAAATGTCAAAATCAACGCATTTTTGGATTTTTTGACATTTTTTTGCTATAAATACGTTGTGTTATTGACCAGATGAAATATTGGTGATTTTGTAAAAATTTTGTATTTCACATTTTTTTGATAATATTCATTAAATTTCATGCTCCCAATCCGGATGGGTGCAAAAAGCGGTAAAAAAGTCAAAATCAACGCGTTTTTTGATTTTTGTCACTTTTCGGAAAAAAACGCATGTTATAACCCATGACAAATGGTGATTTTGTGAAAATTTTAAATTTTACAATGCATGTTCACAATCGGGATGGGTGCAAAAAATGGTAAAATCAACGCGTTTTTAAATTTTTGTCATTTTTGGTTAAAAAACATGTGTTATAACCTATGAACAATGGTGATTTTTTGAAAATTTGTATTTCACATTTTTTTTTGATATTATTCACTAACTTCATATTCCTAATCACGATTTTACAGATATAGCTACATTGCAAATGATTGAAGTGCAATGGTGCAGACAATCTGTGGAAGAATCAGCAAAAGAAATTGGGGATGCAACAGAGGAGATCAAAGTCCTTATCAGTCATTCATAATTGGAATCTTGTACAATCAGTATGGATAAGGCTATTTGTTTCACATCTTGTAAGTAATTTCTTTATGAAAGTGCCTAATGCTATTTGTTGCTTCACCATTCCAAAATAAAGATGGAACTAGAAAAAAAACAAGTTTAGGAATACTGAATATGTGGCTAATTTGCAGTGTTTTTTTCATATGTTTATTCTTTTGTGCAGGCATTCCAGTTGCCAGATATGGAAGTGCAAAATGTAATATGTATATCATATTTGTGTCCAAATTCCTCGTTGTAGCTATGAGGATGCGTGAAATTTTATGAGAACAAACAAAAGTTATAGCATCAAACAAATAATGTATATTGTCTGTTTCTTAAACGGTGCCTGTTTTTTTAGTTTTTGTATTTTGTTGAAATTGATAAGGGATCTTTCATCAATTTGTTCTTCATTTACTATGTTCTCTTCTCACGTTGATCCTTTTTCTTTTCCTTTTATTTATAGAGGATTAAAATGAAATTTTTAATAAAAAGGTCTCCTTGAAATTATTATAATAATTTCAATAAATTGAAGGTGAGTGCTTGTTGCTCATGAGAGTCTGTTGTATTCACCTTGAGCAACACAGAAATGTGAGAAAGATGACTGAGATGATGAAGTTGATGATCTCTTTATCCAAAACAGGAAATCGAGGCAGACAGGAGTTGGTCAGTTTGTGTACCAATATACTAAAGGTCAATAAATCAGATTTTACTTCTGCATAAATTAAGCCACTGGACTGGAGTTTGCCTTTTACAATTAGTTTCTCCATATCTTGCTTGAATGAAACCAGCAACCACCACAGGCAGCAGGGATAACAAGGCCATCATCTGAGATAAATCTCTCTGTGGCTGAGGAAGCCCTTGATCAACTCAAGAATAGCCTGAGTTGATTCAAGTTATACATTTTTGAATTACAAACAGTTAAATTAAAGGCATATTTGATTCAAGTTATACATTTTTGTTGATTCATATTGCTTGAAGAAATTAAGGGATTGATCAAGTTATACATTTTGATTCATTAATATTGCTTGAAGAAATTAATTAAGATTAGGGTAAATGCTGCAGAGCCACACAATCTAAGATAATATCAGTATCTCCTTTTTCATAATAGAATGAACAAAGAAAGAATGAGGTTGTCTGAGCTCATGCCAGAAAGTTCATCTCCTTTGAGCTCAAGGGCAGACCACCACCAACAAACTCCATTTCTTTCTGTTTTCAATAGATAAAAGCCTATTGCATATTTGTGTGAAGCATTCTTGATTTAGTGCTATTCAGCCCTTTGCTAGCAATGTTCATGTTTATCTTATTTAGTCTTTTTTTAATGTAACAGTAAAATGTATATAATAGAATGTCCATAAAATCTCTTATATAGAAAGAATCAAATGAAATTCATTTTTATTATGTTACATTTCTTGTTTCAATTTATAAATACATTGTTATCATATATTTAACTAAAATCCTATAAAATGATTAGTGAATCTTAAAGAATAAGTGTTAAAATATAACTTGTACTTATAGATTGAAAATGAATAAATGAATTGAAATAGGAAATGTTAGAAAGATAATACATTGGAGATGCTCTAACTCTAATGACTTGTTATATATGTATTTTTGGGCATTCATTCTGTCATAAGGCCCATTACATTGCCTGCTATAATGGCAAATTGTGAAAAGGAATTGTTAACTTTGTAAAAATTGTTTCGTACCTTACTATATTCAATTAACAATGAAAAAAATGAGACAGTTAATGAAATAAATAATTTTTACCCTATTAAAATTTGCTAAATGCCTAAGACACTAATCTTAACTCGAATTGTTTAATACTTACAAATTGCAACACCTAATTAAATTATAAAAATTGTTAGCACTGAATCACACTCGCAATGGATGCCATGAAAGTCATTAAAAGTGTTAGAACTAATTATTTTTTGTTATAGAAATACTACAAACTGTAGTATTATATTGTGTAACAATTATTATACCACTATTAGAAAGTAGAGATATAATGTTATGTTACTATGGCCTATAAGACTAGTAGAATACAACTATAAGTATGAAAACACAGTATACTAAAAAGATAGAAGAAAAGAGAGCAAAGTAGAGAAAGATGTTGTAAGTCTTCAACATTTCATTTCATTCACATAACTCTCTATTTATAGGCTTGAACTTCACACATCTAC
Source organism: Ophiorrhiza pumila (assembly GCA_016586305.1). NCBI lineage: Eukaryota > Viridiplantae > Streptophyta > Magnoliopsida > Gentianales > Rubiaceae > Ophiorrhiza > Ophiorrhiza pumila. Next base: position 5,696,243 of record BLIW01000011.1, read on the forward strand.
CTTGTAGGTTACAATGTCCTAAATGTAAGTTACAAGAGTTACATAGGTTTAATAGGTAGTGGGTGATTATGAGGAAAAATGGTGTTACATGAGTTACATGGAGTAATGTGAAGTAATTGAGGTAGAAAATGGGGTGGACATTCATAATTATTCATAATACTCCCCTTTGAATGTCCATCTTTAAGAAAATGTCTCGTTAAAACCTTACTAGGAAAAACCCATTAGGATAAAAACTTAGTGAAGGAAAAAGAGTACATTTTCCATATATATAACACTGCCTCGTTAAAAACCTTACCAGAAAAAAACCCCAACGAAAAAAAACCTCCCCCTCTTGAGCACATCATTTGACATCTTTCAATCTATGCATTCCAATCTTATATACCAACTTTTCAAATGTTGAAGTCGGTAGTGATTTAGTGAAAATATCTGCCAAATTGTTACTCGAACGAATTTGTTGTACACGAATTTCACCATTCTTTTGAAGATCATGAGTGAAAATTTTTTTTGGTGAGATGTGTTTTGTTCTATCGCCTTTGATGTATCCATCTTTCAATTGAGCAATGCATGCAACATTATCTTCGAACAAAACAGTGTGAACTTTCTTGTCAAAATGCAAATCACATGTTTCTCGAATATGATGGATCACTGATCTCAATCAAAAACACTCATGACTTGTTAACTCGAATTGTTTAATACTTACAAATTGCAACACCTAATTAAATTATAAAAAATTGTTAGCACTCGCTCACTCGCAATGACGCATGAAAGTCATTAAAAGTGTTGACTAAATATTTTTAAATTAATTTTTTTTAAAAGAATAAGTTATAAATGTTGTAATTAAAGTCAAAACAACAAGAGAGCGAGAGTGGAAATGATCAATAGTACCTAGTCATGGCCAAATTGCCGGTTCCGGTTCCGGAACCGGAACCGTGGCCCCACGGAACCGGAATCGGCCAATTTTTTTTTTTAATATTTCTATAATATCACTTCACTTCATCACATAATTTCTTAGTTTTTTAATCTTTATGTTGTAAATTTTAACGTTTATAGTTTAGGGTTTAGGGTATCAATTTTTTTAATTAATTAATTAATTATATTATTATATTGTTCAATCATTCTTTCAATACTCTTATCATTTATATATTTTTCTTTCTCACTTATCTAATCCTTCATAATTCTATTTTTCTAAAACATCCATATATTAGTTTAATTTCAACTATTAATCCAATTATATTATGTATCAACTTAATTTTCTAATTTATATTATCCTAATTCTATTATTATATTATGCTAATATACTATTTAAATTCCAATTAATAGTTCGATCATTCTCTCAATACTCTTATTCTTTCTATATCTTTCTTTCTCACTTATCTAATATTCATAATTATATTATTCTAAAAAATTCATATATTAGTTTAATTTTAACTACTATTCTCATTATGTTATTATATTATACTAGTTGAATTGTAATTAATAATTCAAATATTCTTATTATTTTTATATCCTTGAATCTCATTTATCTAATTCTTCCTAGTTCTATTATCTAAAAACTATATATTAATTAAGTTCAATTGTAACTATTATTATTCTAATTATGTTATTATGTTGTATTATTTGAGTTTTAATTAATAGTTTAATCATTATTTCAATAGAAATCAAATTTAAAAGTGGGATTACAATCGAAAATCGAAACTAAAAATCGAAAAAAAATCGAAATTGGAACAAAACCGGAACCGGAACCGAAACCGAAACCGGAACCGGCCCTCGGCGGTTCCGCCGGTTCCGGAACCGTGGCCATGGCTAACAGTACCCGAGGCGGCCCAATCTTTAATTTACAAACTAGACGATTGGCGGCGGTGTAACTGTAGCCCAAGTAGGTTATTTAAAGTCCCCCCAGGCCTCCCTTACATATCGACCCTACCAACATCACTCTTCTGCCGAAAGAGTCCTCAAATAGATATCTGCGAAAATCTTGATTTCTCTCCTCTTGTGTACCTTTTTAAGTTTTAGTATCGTAGAGCTAATATTTTGTGGTGTTAGTTGCATCGCTTGGAAATCAATCCAAAGGCCATGGGAAAGGTAAAATTAGCCTTATTCAATTCCTTTTATCTATCGTTTTAATTTTTGGTTAATATCGAGCAGCACTGCAGAAATATCCAATCTCAAACTAAAGTTAAATAATTTCCCCCTTTGTTTGTTGTTAATCTAATAACTGTTGTCAACGCCAAAGATTTCTTGTAAAAGTTTCCTCTCCCTTTCCAGCTTTTGACAGCCTTGGTACTGGCGTCGTCATGATTTGTGGATTATACGGTTCAATTGTTTTTTTTTTGGTTGAATTTTTAAGATCCTTGTCAATATTTGGTTTTAATAATGAATATGAACATTTTTTTTTTGGGTTCCAGGCGCGGCCATTTACCAATGTAAATGCATTTTCAAATTTAAATCCCCTTGTCTCCCTTGTCAAAGATTTTATGATGTTATAGAGGCCAATTTATTAATATAATTTTCTCCCTTTTACAGGATTCCCTGTAGCCGGTGTGCTAGGATAAGATCCAGCCATCACACTGCCAGTGGGCGTGCCGCCACAGTGAAGCTTGGAAACCTCCTTTAATTTTCCCCTGGTGGTTTTGTTCTTGTTGATGTAAGTTTTAAGATTTACCTACTAGTTTTGTTGTTGTTGTTTTGTTGATCTAATTTAATACTTAAGATTTAATCAACCTTTCAATCAAGGTTCAAGGTAAATTAACAAAAACAACAAAGAGAAGTTGATTAAATGAAAGAAGAGAAATTAATACACATGTTATCAAGATACTGATATTACTGGTTTATAAAAATTCACCTTTATTATTATGAAGCAAATAAAATAAAAATTCTGCCAACTTTTAAAAGCTTTGGAAATACATATAACAATAACGTGATGACTCTCTCACTAATTCAAAGAGCAAGCCCTTGGATCTTTTACAAGATTTGATTTGGGTTCGGGGCCAAGAGTAACCAAGAACTTGCCAATACCTTCGGAAAACCCAACTCAAATCAAAATCGCCCTTTACCCAAAAACTTTTAAGATCCCATGAATTCCTTTTGCTTGGGTAAAAAGACGAAAATCTAGACAGAACATAAAAATTGTGTCAAAAGTGAAAACTTATTTAGAGAAAGAATGTCACTATTTCATTTTGCCCACTGTTGGCAATTTTCTTTTCGCATTAGGCCTTTTGAAGGATAATGGGCTTAGTGAAAACAAATAAAACGCAACTGAGCCAATTGCAGAAGATCAAAACTTTTTCAGCAGAAAACATTAGTGGAACAACAAACACAACCCACCAACCATGATTGACCATTTGGTTCTTCCAACGATTATGTGAAGTTAGGAGCCTTTTGGCTTTCAGTTCTCTTGTAAGAATAAAACTATCGTATATCAATAAAGAACAATAAAAAAAATTACCAGTATTTTTAATTACATTCATGTGAGCAGAAATCAAATCACAATTCAATTGAAAGAGAAGTTAAGTTTTTAGAAAAAAGAAATCCAACAAACTTAAACCAACATAGAGGTAAACAAGATTTAAGCCACCAAATGTTAACTAAAAACAGTTCTAATCAAGATGTGCAAAATTTAAGCCAAAACATTATGATCAAGATGTACAAAATTTAAGCGAAAAACATTCTGATAAAGATTTACAAAATTTCAGCAAAAAACATTCTAATCAAGATGTACAAGCATATGTTAACTAATAACATACTAGTATTTTTTTTTATTGTTCTTTCCTGATATACGATAGTTTTATTCTTACAAAGAAAACTAAAAGCCAAAAGGCTCTTAATTTCACATAATCTCTACCATTCATTCATTTCAATCCTAAAAAGTAGGCGAAACCTTCTCCGTCTCACACACATCTGACCCATACCCCATTCTACAATACATTTGCTCTAAAATGCACTATGTATAAACTCATCACTATGTACCGTTTTTTGCATCCATCCCGATTGTGAATATGCATTTCAGTCAATATAACCAAAAAAATGTAAAAAAAATAAATTTTTCACAACATTACCATCATTCATATTATTCATATTATTTACATTTTCAAACAATATACATATTCGTATAATTTGCATATATATATTTTTTAAATTGCGTATCCACATATACTTTACATGCTTTACACATTTACATATTGTACATACTTTACATATACTTTACATATTTTCGCACACACATATATATTTACACATGGTTCACAAATTTCTTGCATACTATGCATATAGCACATACTATATATGTTATACATTTTTACACATAGTAAACAATTTTTCACAAACTATACATTTTTATACGTACGCACACAATTCACTACATTTTCACATACTTTCTCTGTTTAACATTTACTATAGAAAGTTAATAACTCATTATTAAATTATAATTTAATAATTTTTCATTTTGTTTACTTAAACTTAATCACATCACAATTGTATTATCCCCTAATGTTATACTCAATAGATATTTAAATCACTAATAAAAATTTTTATTCCTATACACGCAATACATTTTTACACCAACTAAATAATTTTTCACAATTATACATTTTTATTCGTACATACACAATTCACTACATTGTCATATACTTTCGTTATTTAACATGTAGTGTGAAATTTTAATAACTCATTAATAAATCATATATTATTATCAATTTTTAAGTTGTTTACTTAATCAAATCAAAATTATATTCTTTTTTAATATTGTACTCAATATATATTTATAATCACTAATACAAGTATTTTTTTTTCAGGGCAAATCCCACCGCGCTTGTCGCGGTGTAATATACCAGTACGAATTTAATCCATGGCCTCTTCTCTGAAATAGAACTCGAAATATCAATCGTTGTAGGAAATGGCTCTCAAACTCAATACTCCTGCGCCTGAGCCTCATGCTTTGTACTCCAAGGTGAAGTTGTCCTACGACTTTTTGTCTTCGTTTTCAAAACATTGATTGGTTCCTTTCGAATTTTTGTTTCTGCGTTTATTTGTCTATCCAATTTGACTATATGGGTTTTACTTGAAATTATGCAAGAATATATTGGGGGTTGCGTAGTTCTCTTCTTTTTCATGATTTGATAATAAAGGTGTAAAAAGATTAAGAAATGCCGTTGATTTCGTGTTATCTTAGAGTTTCTGCTGTAGGTGAGGTTTCCAGTTGCCTCCTGCTGTAAAGACGAACTAAGGTCAATTCTTTACTAACATGTGGATGAATAATCTAAATACATCAATTTACTCTTCATTATTCTATACTTGTTAGAATCTTGCATCATCAAGACTCCTCAGTTTAACATTACAGTTTTAACTTGACAAATTAGGCAGCGTGTTGATCTAATGCCAAACACTTCTAATCGATCATGTTCCAATATTGACAATGCAATTTGTTTTGTGTATGCCTCTATGGCTTTTGGCTGTAAATTATTAGTTTCCAATCATGAAGCTTCTTCTACTTTCTCTTGCAGCATTTTCTGTCCTGTAGAAAGATGAAATGTCACATTTTACCTTTCAAATCACATGGGATGTTTAAAACTACCCAGCCACAATTCTCTGTTCAATGAATATGACTGCAGGACATTCTGACGAGTCTGGGAAGCTGAAATTTGACCATATTATTGACAAGGCTAAACAACTTTGGATGGTTCTCCTCAGCCGGTCAAGAGCTTCCCTTGGAATAGAGCTTTCGAAAATTTCATTCAGCTCATTCTCGACCTTGTTTTGGTAGTTATCAAATACTTGTCTATACCTGTATTTGCTATTTCTTGCATTAGTGAGATGTCCTACTGTGCACATGAGAGGAAGTTATATTTCATCTTAGTCCCATTTCTTGTTGGTGTTGCTGTCAGTGGAGTCTTGAAAATGGCAGCACAAGAAGCATCTCAATCTCTTGAGGTAATTGTTTTGGATACGGTATCTCAATTGTTCTGTATAATGGGACGAGCATGTTCAAGAATTAGATTGCAACTAGGCAGATATCTGGAAAAGAAAACCTAATGTCCCTGTTGAAAATCATGTTTGTTGTGCATTTCTTGTCCCATCCAAGTCCCAACAATGAACAGCTTTTTACCAATGTACGTGAGTGAGTGGGATAGAGGGGTTGTAAGGTAACCTCTGGCAGCTTTTGTTCATAACATCTTAGCTCTTAAACCATTTGAGTGTTCTCTTTCTCAACAGAAAGTGAACTAACTCAACCAAGAAGGACAGAAAATAAACTGACAGAACTCTATTAGGAGCTAATGTTCTACATGGAATGGATCTTTCATTCACATAATCAATGACCGGATTTGGCTACCATTTTGTATCACTTATGATTGTATTCTTCCTTAAGGCAAGTTCCTCACTAAATTATTGACAAAATGCTTGATGAATTTTCAGAATGCAGCATTCCCCTGGCATCTCATTGCCATTGCTAG